>UELU01142332.1:0-16151 GCA_900490025.1 Megastigmus dorsalis
TCTGGTTAACTGCACAGACCTTTTTATTTTTTTTTGTGGGCCTGTGTTATTAATTTATGATTGATTTATTGCTTACTTAGGTGTAATTAACTTAAACTAATTAATATTCTGATAATTATTTACTTAATAAAATACAATAAGCTACTACGTTCGCTTCTGAAATTGTTTAAAAAATGGTTTTCTGAATAAAAAAAGTTTTGCTAATGAGCAAGATGTATCGAAAAGAGAATTAATTTAAATACGAAATTTTGCTAAGTGTTTATTTTTGACTAATATTGATAATCGCATTTCAATTATTAGAAAAAGATAAACGTAAGTTTTACACTCCTAAAAGTGAGCATAACTGCGTGAAATTCATTAGACTGGCATATCGACACGATGCTGCGATGCCTCATATACTACATAAACACTAAGTACTCGCACACGATGCGTGGCCAACACAAGCCCGCACTCAAAATACCAATCCACGAGCACAGGCGAATAGCGCTCGCCACTCGCCCACCGTGCGGTGCTTACAGGTAATCGGGTAAAGTAGGAAAGGTTAGGCACGCTCCCGTTCCCCACTGCAGCCATTCTTGTCATAACGGAAGTGCTAACTGATTAACTGATTTTTCCAATTTTCAATTGCAAATAACTCGAAAATTATGCGTATAATCGGGAAACGGATAAGTTACGTGTCTTAGAATTGCTTGTTGTATACGGTGGTTCATTTTGCTGAATCATTTTCAGAACACCATATATATAGTTAATTAGGTAATTGTTTGTGTACCTGAAGAGGGGGGTTACAAATAAACGTTATAAACCCTCAAAACGTCGGAATTGTTAAATAAATTCACTAAGCCTTCATAGTTAGATACTGTTTGGAATGATACATTCAACTTATTAATAAATCACATAATGTTACTTTAGTCCAGTAGCAGATTTTCTTTCTTAAGTCGACAATTAAAAGTATCAGAAATATGTAGCGCACTACCCAAGGCGAGTCGCGCTATTTCGCCTAACCCTAAGACGGGAGAATGCGAGGGAGAGAAATAAGGTGAACACGTGAAATAAGGTAAGTCTCGTTTTATTCGCTGGCTCTTTTAGACAGTCGAGCGGAATGGCGGAGGGCGGTCCTTTCCAACTCGATGGTGCGGAGCGGACTGATGTGCGCAGCACACTTGGACGAAGAAGATCAACGCATTTGTTTTAACAAGAGAGGATCAGAATAGGGGACGCGGTCGGATGGACTGCTTCCGACGATGGCGCCGGATAAGAGCTGGTGGCGTGGTGTGGACCCCCACAAATATACCCATGGGTAAACAATTTACAGTAATTATCTTCAGAAAATTGTATGAATCATCGTATCCGTGCATGTCATATGAATTTAGTTAGATATTAAACAATAATTCTACTACAAAATCTCAAATAAAATATTTAGTTAGCCATGTCAAATATGACCTTAATTGGAGTATAACTTTATTTAAAATGATCTTTCTTACCTTTAAATAATATGTGGGACGTAAATGGCGTATTTCTAAAAGTAATACTGCTATATAATGTATAAATAATAATGTATCAATTAAATTTCCAGCATAAGTTACGAGACTCTTGTATTCAGCCGAATGTCCTATTATAGCAGTCTTAGCCCCTTCAGTAATCTGAAAATTAGTTACTGCTTTAAAATAATTTTTTACAATTTAAGGCAGAATAATTTGTACAGAATATTGTGCACGCGGAATATATACATACAAGTCATGTTTATAAAAATTATTTAATATCTTAGCAACACTAACAAAGCCTAAATAAGGAGTAAAATAGTATTTATATTTGTTAAAAAGTGTCACATATGATAAATTCGAGGATTCTTATTGTCCGACTCTCCAAGAAATTAATTCAAAGAGGAATTTAATTAATTCAGAAAGTACCATATCATATTCCTTGATTAGAAGTCGGCCTAGAAATCGATTTGAATAAATTTGAATCATTTATGGAAAATGTTATAACTATATAATTAGAGAAAAATATATATTTATAAGATATACCAACTCAGTAAGCGTAGCGAGCAAGGTATATTGGTTACTGTATAATTAGTTATTTATGTTATTTTGAATATCTCGGTTCCTAGTGCAAGGAATAGAAATATTCTAATTAGGATTCAAAAAGTAGATATTGATGTTACTTTTTATTATTATTGTAACCTTCTGGCAAAAAATTTAAAATATCACGCTCTGTGTTCGAAAAATAAATTCGTGTATTTGTAATTTTTCCTACACGCTTATACAAAAGGTTACTGTTGCTGAATAAAGAAAAATAAATTTTCTAGTTAAGTCATACGTGGTCACCGACTGCGTGAGCTAAAAGTTTCTTTTACCACTCCGAGCGTGAAACACGACTTTTCATGCGCGTTTTTCGCGCGCAAAACGTGCATTTCTTGCACTTTTTAGAACGTGCGAAAAACTTTTTTAATGTGCGTGAAAAGCATTATTATTTATGATATCAGAATCCGTAATTCTAATAATGGATTTTTTTATTTATAATTTGTAATATTAAATGTACATTTTTATTCCTTATAGTCTAACTATTCGAAAAATATCTATTCCATTATTATTTTTCCAAGCAGTACTCTATTTTTTTTACACGGGACATCTATATGCCCTATGATTTACATTCAACGGCGCGCAATTAATATTAACTCACACTACAAAATTATAATGCGACACATCTAAAGATACGCAGCGCTTGCACTCGGTGGCACTCTCTGAGCTCAGTTGATCTATAAGTTTTTGGGGTTGCTGATCACGAACAGAGGGCCTGGCGTAGATTAACAGACAGAGGGAGAGAGACAGAGAAAGAGAGAGAGAAAGAGAGAGAGAGAGAGATAGAGAGAGAGAGAGGGACTTCACAAAAATCAGTCAAATATCTTTCACTCATAAAGTAAAAATATCTCGGAAAGTTGAAAATGAAAAATGATTTTAAAAAGAAGAAAAATAGAATGTATAATGAATTGAGTTTAGGATTGCTTCTAAATAAAATTCAGTTTTACAGTTTTTCGCAATGAAGGCTCCGGTGACAAGAAAAGTAATGAGATGATTGTGATGATGGCAGTGGTGGCCACACCCATTCGTTGGGACTCTCCAGCCTCACTCGAGTGTCCCAGTCCGTTCTGTCCCTGTAAGGAAGCGTAGCGACAAGGCTGGACTTCAGGCTCGTCACATGACCCGGCGTGATGTGCAGTGGACCCAGCGAGTTCAACAGATTTGACACGATGATATAAAATGAGCGTCGCAGACCTCTGTCCTTGGCGTATTGTAAAAAAGATAGTGAGGAGAGAGGCGGTTGGAGGAGCGCGCGCTCAGGTCAACGTTCATGCGCCGGAAGTTGCGTCAAGATAGGCTGGGTTGCGATGGGTCGAGATGTTGAACGCCAGCGAGCCTATGAAGAACTCACGGCATTTGGCCCCAGAGAGCCAGCAGAGGTTAATGCGATGCAGAGTGGTATGTCCCATCCGGGGGATATTGCCGCATACGAAGCGCACACCCGCATTAAGAAAGCCTTGAATCTTGATGCTGCACGTCTTGCCTAGATCGCGGTAGACGGCGCATGCATAGTCTAAATGTGGAAAGATTAAACTCTCAATTAAGTTCTTCTTCGTAGGTGTAGGAATTCTACTCGTTAACCTTTAAGAAAAGTGTAGAACTCTTTATAATTTGAAGTAGCGACGCTGACGCCGCCAGCGGGACTCAGCGAAAACCTTTTTGAGGAAGCGACGCCATTCGAACGAGGGGGCAGTGACGAGAGAGCACCCGAACGTGTTGCGACTCAAAGAGCGGAAAAAAAACCAGCATTCATACTTTTAGCCATTTTTGTCCTTTTTTTTGTTACTAATAAAGTTTTCTTGGAATTACTTATCGTTTCTACAAATAATAAATTGTGTACCATTTTATTTTCAAATTGCCCTGTGGAGTTTTTTTTGTTCTTGTCCTACACGCAACAGTAGGAATAGAACGGGCGTGTTTATAGAATTTGAGGGTACGAAGAGAACAGTGGATACTACGTAGAACTTGATTCACGTGTGGTGTCCAGTTGAGAGTGGGGGTAATTATAACACCAAGATTCTTTACACGGGAGGCGTATGGGATAGAGATCCCGAGAACAGAGACTTTAGGAATGTTGTCAAGGATGTCGCGAGAAATGAAAGCCTCGCTGCCAAGAAGTATCACCTGCATCTTCCCGAGGTGGAGAGATAGACCATTGTTACCGGCCTGGGCGGCCACTGCCTCGGCTTCACGAGTGATTGTGGCGATCCCCTCCTGGAGGTTGGCGGGAGAGATGGAGTGGTAGATCCGGGTGTTGTCAGCGTAAAATCATATGCCATGCGATGCTCAGAACGGTAAGTCGTTTATGAAAACGATGAAGAGGAGTGGTCCAAGGCGCTCCCCTGCCGGACGCCGGCCATAACCCTCACCCATTCTGAGGTCGAGCCACCCTCGTTTACCACGAAAGAGAAGCATCTGAACATATGAGGAGTTTCAGCTTTTGCAGCAAGAGGACATGGGGGACTGAGTCGAATGCTTTCGAAAAATCGAACAGAACAAACACAGTAATCATGCGCTTGTCGATCGCAGAACGAATATCGTCCGGTGCCCCCAGCAGGGCTGAATTGGTACTGTGCCCCCGACGAAAACTAGCTTGACGTGCATCTAGGAGACCAGACGACTTGAGGTGGCGGGAAAGCTGATCGTGGGCCACGTATTCGAGTGCTTTAAAGTTGAAAAGAGCTGTGATAGGAGATGCAAGGGTGGGAGCCACCAACTTAAGAATTTCCGCTGAGACGCCGCCCGGACCCGAGGCCGTGGAGGTGCATCTACCGATAGCCACCAAGACCTCATGCTGAGAAACTCGTGAAGTTGAATGACTGGCCGCCGAGGGCAGGAGGCAACGCCAGTGAGAGCCTCCGAAGAATGGCAGGCGACAAAGGCAGTACGTCTGCGGCGAGATTGGCGTTGTGCCTGTTTAGGTCCGAGCCTGAGAAAACGTAAAGGGTGAGGCCCACATGGTACTGAAAACACCCATCCTTCGGAGCTCGCATCATTTGGCCTTCGCGGCGGGCGCTTTGGTGAGGCGCTCGTAATGTTACACAAACTTGTTACAGACTTATCTGCGCAACTCTTTGAACTGATTGAAGTGGATGAGCGAGCCCGAGCGCTTAGCTAACCTGTAGAGCCTGTCGCGTACACTCATAAATGTCCGAATGTCCTGCGACTCCAAAAGTTTGCACGAGCTGGAAAGAGAAAAGGAGCGAAGTGGTGCGACATCATCGAAAGCGGAAGTGATTTTATCTGAGATCAAATTTGCGAGAAAATTTGCATTTGAAGGAGCATGATTGAGTGTTTTATATGAGAGGGGTAATAAATTTGCAGCAAAATTAAGTGGGTCATGCAAGAATTGGTGGAGGAAATGCGCATTTAGGGTGCTAGCCAGACGTGCCTGAGAGAGCGCTCGGAGAGAGCGCGTGAGAATTTGTTTTTTTTTTATCGGTTGCGGTGAAGAAGATTTGAAAGAAAAATTGATTAAGTCGTGGCCAGCGATGAACGGAGAAGATGATTTTGAGTAAGAAATGAGGAAGGACGGACAATGAAGGATGAAGAGGTCAAGCCACGTATGAGAAGGACGATACCGGTAGGTGGTATAATGCGTTGGCGATGATGGCACAAGAAAGAACGAGAGAGCGTCTATGCTCTAGCGTAGATGGTCCGAGGCTGGGTGATTTATGACTAGATTGACGTTAAAGACAACCGTGACGATTAAATTGTGATACATTGGTAGAAATGAGGCGAGTGTGCCGAAGAAGAGATCCGGGTAAGCGGTGATGAAGTGAACCACGCGACGTCGCAATGGACGCCGTGCAGGAAGAGACCGTGACAGTCTAGGATCAGTCTAGACCACCGGTCCGGATTTTCACGAGACGTCCTTTCTGCAAACTGGGCACGGCTGTCTGTTCATGCCAGTGCGAGGCAAAGATGGGACCTTGTCGGGACCACTGAGGCCATGATGTAGATACATGGATAGATATCCTTTATTTGCATAGTAGCCAAAAGTAAAAAATTACAATAGTATTGAATATATACAATAGTATTATATATTAAAAAATAATAAATCAGATTGTCAAACTATAAAAGTAAATCGCTTAGGCAATTGTAGAGTACAATAGTGCACAAGTATTACAGATAATCGCCAGTTGCTTATTTAATAAGTTCCAGCGAACTGTACTACACAAAATAAATAAATAATAAAATCTAATACGTAGTTAGTGATGTTCAATCACAGTTTGGTCAAGGGCCCATCTATTATTACAGAATACCAACACTAACATCATACAACTAAGGATTACTAGATAAATAAAGTCTTGTCCAAACATTTGTTATAATCGACCCTATCATGTTAAACGCTCGCATGCCGGTAGGCCTTGCAGCCGCAACGAGGACTAGGGATCGAGATCGAAATGGTGCTTACGCACGGTCCCTCTGAATGTACTTAATGATGGAAGATAGCGTAGTGAAGAGGGGAAAGAGTTCCAGAGGTAAGCACCCTTGACACGGAAAATCGTGGAACCTGTCTCGGTGTTCACCTTAGGGATGTTAAGTTCCGGTAGCACACCCCAGCAGGGAAACCTGGGCTTGTACTTGGTGAAGGAATCTACAAGGAATTTTGGCTCAGGCATTCTTACAATTTTGTACATAAGGGTCGCAGCGAAATAACCCCTACGCGTATCAACACGTAGCCATCCGAGGCGGTTTCTGAAGAGGGTAATATACTTATCCCTTTTAACACCGAAAATATCTCACACATGCTTCGCTCAGTACCTGCAGTCTTATTCGCTGTTCTTGTGAGGCGTCAAGGCACACAACCGCGCAATAGTCCAGGTGGGGTTGGATTAAGGACTCAACCAGCTTTCTACGTAATGTCTTTGTGGTGTAGGCTATTGATCCGCAAACCATACAGGGCTCTATTGATTTTCTTTATAATCTGGTCAATGTGCGGTCTCCCCGTCAGTTTACTGTCCACTTCAACACCCAGACTGATAACCTGCCCACTAAACAAGACAAGACTCCCATCTTACACCTCAACACCTGAAAAATCCATTTGGCTGATGTAATTTACATTTCTTCTTGCATCAAAAATAATTGCATTGGTTTTGCCAGCATTACAATCATATATTATTTGAGCAACTCCAGATAGTCGGGCAATGCTTTCAACCAGAATCGTCTACATAAAATATATGTCTGATCACCTTCCTGTCCAGTGAATGCAACAGACCATTGACATATAGGGTGAGGAATAAATATGGAAATCCCAGAAAATTTTAGAGGATGGTTACTGAAATAAGAAACTTCGAGTCAGGTCTTAAGTAATTTTTATCAGGAAATTCAATGGTGACCTTAGATTTGACCTTAAACCTCACCTTCAAGGTTATTTTAAGGTCCACTTTTCTTTTTTGAATGGGAACCCCTATTTTTGATATCAGCAATCGAAAGAGCGGGAAATTCTACGTTCAGATATGTATTAACCCATTAACGCCCAAGTGGACACATTTTTCACCAGTTTTTCAGAGCTCTCTAGATGTATTCCATAATTTTTGAACACATGAAATTTATAGATTTTTCATCTATCTTTCGAATGGTGACATTTAAAATATAAAAAAATAATTTTTTATTACTCAAAAATGAAGTTTAAGTGTAAAAAACACCGACAAAAAATTTTTTATTTGATTAGATTTTTTACCAACTTTTCATTATGCAATCAGTTTGAAACCAATTTAGATGGTGGAGAGAATGTCTGAACTTTGAGAAAACGTGTTCGGAAAGTCAATTTTGTTACCTACATGATTCAAAATGGCGTCCAAAGTAGAAATTGTTACTAAATATCTTTAGAATGCTTTAACTAATAACTTTCAACTTTTTGAAATTTTATTTTTTTTTTTTTATTTATTAACTAGAGTAAAGATATATAAATTTTAAAATACAATTGCATATACATAATACGTTACAAATAAGTAACCCAGTAGAGGAATAACTTCCTGTTCGCTGGTCTGGCTCGATATAATCTAAAATACTTAAAATCTAATTACTTATTACTAAAGTTGAATGTTGAAAAATGCAAAAGTGCACCTCATGACTTGAGCCTAGTAACTTCGTTACTAGGTAAAATCAGATGTGTAAATTTGCATGTGATAGTTAGTTTAATTCTCATTTCTTCACCAATATCTAATAAACATAGAACTCGCTTTCGTGTACATTTCCGTTGATGCATTCCTAGTTCTCTTGTAGATCTCTTTCTCAAAGTTGTTAGACCATTTCTCGATGTTGAAGGGCAGAATCACATTTGCATGTTGATGTAAAAATAATGCCATCTAACACAATGATGTCTTTGTATTTTGGGTGTCTTGAAATCGGTTGTATCGAGTTTGTAAATGTTTGTATGCCTCTTATTCCTCTATTGAAATATAATAAAGCTTTATTGTTTCTTAAATAATTGATGTCGCCATATGATATTTTATAATTATTTGTTTCAATCTTGTTTTCTGGAGGGTTTGGACTAGGTTTAGTTAAAATTTTCTTTGTATTGTTTTGTGCTATCTCTAAATTACAATATTTTGGTGAAAAATAAAGATATCCCAAAAAATCCAAGTAGGTGTGAAAGAGGGAGATTAGTACTTTCAAATTCCATATTAGCTTTTGTGGTAGACATTTTTCTTGTTCCGTTACATAACCTCAAAAACAGCTAAAAAACGCGTTTTTGCACTTTTAGGTTAGGATATCTTGAAAACCTGACGTACAGGAGCAATTTTGAGTTCGGATTCGGATTCAGCGCATCAAAATGCTTCGGAAATGTTTGGTCTGCTTTCTGGCTTTTGACTTTTGTCAAATTTCGTCGGCCTGTGTAATCAAACTAAGCTTGAAAACGACCACGGTTTCAAATGGATCGACAGAGAAAAAAAGTACAGTAAAGATGTTGAAAACACATTGCTTTTGTCCGATGCTGATATTGTAAAAATGCGAAATATAAGTCCAGTCGAATTAATTGAAACATTTTTTTCAAATAAATAAAAACAAAAAACCACAAATAAAAAATTAAAAAATAAAAAAATTTATGAAAAATAAAAAAAAAACAATTGAATTCTTCGTATGTTTTTTTTTAATGTGAATCATGTTACAAAATAAGTAACTAAATAAGTAATTTAATTATTTTATTGTTTTTTTTTTGCTCCCTGATAGTTAATTGTTTACTTAACCACCATAAAAAAAATACAAAATTTTAAGTCTTACTTTTAAGGCCTCGATTTTTAGAGGAAACATTGTAGATAAAAAAATCTAATATTACTCGAAAACTATCAACTTTCAGAAAAAATTTCAATCAATAAAAAGTGGTTAGAATTCATCAAATAATACAATAGAATTTTTTCAGAATTTTTGTAGAAAATTTTGAAAAAATCTTTACTCGAGTTTTTTATGAAATAAAAAAAATCAGGAAAAATTCTGAAAAAATTCTATTGTGTTCTTTGATGAATTCTAAGTACTTTTTATGAATTGATATTTTTTCAAAAGGTTGCAAGTTTATTAATTAAAGCGTCCTAAAGATATTTAGTAACCATTTTGACTTTCCGAACACGTTTTCTCGAAGTTCAGATATTCTCTCCACCATCTAAATTGGTTTCAAGATGATTGCCTAAAGGAAAGTTGGTAAAAAATCTAATCAAACCAAAAAATTTTTTTTTCGGCGTTTTTTACACTTAAGCTTCATTTTTAAGTAATAAAAATTAGTAATTTTTTATATTTTGAATGAGAGCATTCGAAAAATGGATGAAAAATCTATAAATTTCATGTGTTCAAAAATTTTTTAGGCCCAAATTTACCCCACCTAGAGAGCTCTGAAAAGCTGGTGTAAAATGTGTCCACTTGGGCGTTAATGGATAAGCTGAACCTAAGCTGAACGTGACCTCAGCGGGACAAATGGACGTCAAAAGTATTGAATTAACGTTAATCTTAGACCTCAATAAATATCTGAACGTCGAATTTCTCGCTCTTTCGATTGCTAAAAATAGGGGTTCCCATTTAAAAAATAAAAGTTGACCTTAAAATGACCTTGAACTTCCAGATTAGTTTCCAACCAGTCAGAAACACCATTTCTGGAGGAAACCCTCTGAGTACGACCTTGAAGATAGGATTTTATCCACAAGAGAGCCGTCCTGGAAAAACCCATAGAGCAAAGCTTTCGGAGAAGTTTTGAAGGAGAGACTGTGTCAAACGCTTTGCTAAACTCAAACAATAATTATATAGTCATCTCCTTTTTGTCAATGGCCATGCGTACGTCGTCTGTCAGTCTAAGTAACGCTGTGTGTGTACTGTGATGTTTTCTAAATCCGGCCTGGAGGGGATCCAAGAGACTATTTTTATTTAGATACTCCAGAATTTGGTATTGAGCAATCGTCTCAAGCACCTTAGAGAGGAAACAAAACAGTGCTATCGGACGAAAATCTGAAGGAGATGAAGGCGTAGATTCTCCTTTAAAGCTACTAACTGCGCCCGATTCCAGGTACTCGGAAAGACTCCCTGAGCAAAGGAGGAGTTAAATAAACGGGCTATATAATTCCCCAACCCTGGCAGAGACTTTACCATAACACAATGCGGTATGTCATCTACACCCCTCGCCTGCGATGTAAAGTGAGACATGGCGAGAACTACATCTGGAAAAGTAACTTGAAAACCATCATCAGCTGAAGATGATGTTTAATACGCTATCTATATCCTCATTGGGTGTGATTGACACCCCCGAAAAATGTGGGTTGAGCTCGTCTGGGGTGAAACCATGTAGCTCCTTCTTGCTCTTAGGCAAGAGGCTAATATTACGCATTTCCCTCCAAATATCTTTCCCATGATCAAGAGCGTCAGAAAACTGGTTACTAAGATAAGAGGTACGCTCTTCATCCATGCGGACGTCGACCTCATTGCGTAAGTGAAGAAATTCGTTCAGTAGAGCGGCACTCCCAGTCCTTTTATACCGTCTATGCGTGGCGTTACGTTTTTTGATGAGTAGTTAAAGCTCAGTGCCAATCCATGGGGCATTTCCTCTACTAGGAGTTACAGTTTTCAACGGTGCAAGATCATTTATAGCCTCCAATAGATTGACACTAAGGCATTTAAGCGCCCCATTTATGTCAAAGTCAGAATCTAAGGTATTTTGAGAAAGCGACGACCAATCGCAGCGACACAAAAACTCACTGAGCTCAACCGAGTTTATATTATTATAATTTCGGAAACTGAAAGTTTCTTTAGGAGGAGATACCAAGTGAATGTCAATGGTAGCATTACTGATATTGTGCCTGCTGCGAAAGGGCGCAAGACTATTCCCACAGTCCAGTACTATATCGTTATCATCTACAAACATTATGTAGATTCATGTTTCAAATGCATTGGTATGGTGCGTCGAGCCGTGCTGGACGATCTTAACTGAGAGTTCGTCAGCTAAACACTGTACGAACTCAGAATCACCAGTCGTCAACAACAGAGCGGCATTCAGATCACCCATAATTAACTTTTGGCTGTAATTACCACTAAGATCTCTAAGAAAACTGAGAAAGTCAGGATCACTATTGAAAGCTATTTTGGGTGTGCTACAAATAACACTCACAAGAATTGGTGGGGTATTACCCTTTTAAACTTTACAAAAAATAAATTCGGGGATACCTGGCCTACAGGGTCTAGTGAAGTTGGATTTAGCAAGTGCTTTGGACTTATAATCATTACGAATATAAGGGGCAGCACCACCACCACTAACATTTCGATCCTGACGTAACGCAATAAACCTATCGATCTGAATAAGTCGATCATCGTCGACTGGGCCAAGCCACGACTCGGCGATTCCGAAGAGGGGGTAGGATGGATTATCGCGAAGAAATTGATGGACTTGCGCAACGTGAGCTCTGATAGAATTTACGTTTAGGAAGCCAGCTCTAAATCCGTTCTCTGTCACCTCACCAACAATTGCCCACCGAAGTCATCCGGCATTAACAGCCGCGCCACTAGTATTAGGATTTTCGCTCCCTTCTTCAGCATGATTTTGAGGAATGGTGCGCTCAAGCCCTCTACAGTAGACATCGGCAATTATCCGCAGGTCCGCAGCGGAGCCAAAAGTAAGTGCGCGCTCACCACCTTTCCTTCTGACTAAAAATCTGCCACCACTATACCAGATGTATTTGAAGCCAATGCTCCCTCTGTTAGTTCAGCCGACAAATAATAAAATCGATATTTTACGTTGTTTTACATTATTTTTATCTTATTTTACATAAAAAATCGTTAAATAATGTAAAATAACGTAAAATAAAGTAAAAGTAACGAACAATAACGTAGAATAACCATTAAAATAATATAAAATAACATGACATATAACGTTGAAATAAGGTAAAATAAGGTAAAATGACATAAAAGAACGTTAAAGTAACTTAAAATAACGTAAAGTAATCCAAGATATGTAAAAGTAACGCAAAAGAGCAATGATTTGGATACCCCTATAGTCAATAGTATCATGATCACCCATAATTTGGACACCCCTATGGTCCATATTATCGTGGTCACCCAAGACTGTAACAACACTTCTTTCCCGTTATTTTTGCATACATAACATTCAATATAATTTTCATCACATTATATATATCCTTTACATTCATTATAATCATTCATCTTTCGCATCCATTCTACTCCGCGTCTCAGTAGCCGAAAACATTATATTGTCAAGAATCTTATTAAAAGTAAAGTTTTAAATATTAAAGTAATAAAAATGTAATGTGAAATATAATTAAATATCTGGTATATAAAACTTCCAAAATATGAGAGAAGGATAAATTTAAAGTATTGATACTATAAAATATATAAAATAAAGGAATAAAAAAAAATCTAAAATATCTTAAAATTTACAATAAATAATACAAGAGGATGTAAGATAAAGTTCAATTTTGGATAAAGATGTAACGATTTAAAAAAAAAATAAAATATAATGTATAAATACAAAACAAATATGCTCAGCTATATTTTGGTCTATGGAATTTTCGAAAAAAAGTAGTCACAATGGTAAAATCTAATTTCCACCTTTGAAAAAATACAACTAAGAATTAAGAAGTTTACTGAACGATACTAAATTCAGAAATTTAATTCAATATTATAATAGTACGTACTCCTTTGCAAGTTTCAATGCAAACATTCTAAATTCATAACAGAAAGGAGTTCATTATTTAAAAATGCAAGGTCAAGTATGTCATAGTTCACCGAAATATATTATTGTAAAAGAAGGAGATATCCCGCAATTTAAACAAATTTATATTTATGATAATAAAATTGCGAATCAAATTAGAACAAACAAAGACGAAAAATTAATAGAAAAACATATTGAAATATTAACGAAAGTATTAAATAACAATCCGTATACAATACAATATAAATATTTATACGAGTTGTCAGATGCGAATGAATTTATACGAGTGAACAGACGCAAAATCTCGGACATTTACAAATCTTAACAGCTATGAATCACCATCAATCAAAATGTAGGTCACACGCACACGCACACACACACACACACGCACACACGCACTCGAAATTTATTCAACCTCGCCATGATTGAACTAAAATAGCTGAATTGCAAATTTTGGAATTTCATTCATAACGAACTTTAAGACCAAAATATATAGAATTATATTATAGAAATAAGGGCGAGAGGAAAACAGAGAGACGAAGATAAAGAAAGAGAGAAATAGAGAGACGACTAGATATATATATATATATATATATACACGTTCATTAATTACATTAATTTATTACAGGTCTACATTTCGGGTAAAAATCGTGGAAAAATCTCTTGTTCGAGATATGAGTTTCTCGAAATATTGTAAGCAGATGTTTCATATAGATATGGTACAGAACAACACAATTGTTAGATGCACATTTTTTGATGCCGATTGTGACAGATTTTATACAGACCTCGAAGTGAGTATAGGAATATTTCATTACACATACACACATATATAAACATATAAATACATGAAACGTAACTTATGCGGACACTTTCTTACATGAAACGTGATTTATGCAGACAAAAGTGTACTTATGCGGACTGGCGCATAAGTACATGAGTTTTTCATACATGAAACGATACTTATGCGGACTCAAAAATTTTTTTTCTTTTTTTTTTTTAAAATTATTTTCTTACTAACAGAAGCGGGTGCCACAGGTGAACAATATTTGAAACCGGGATTCAACATATTTTTATTTATCATACAATTATAACCTATTTTGTAAATGGTCCACATAAATTATTGTATATATATTTTTTTATTTTTAGAATGTGATAATTATTTTTTTACTAAACAGAAGCGGGCGCCGCAGGCGAACATCATTGGGGTCGGGGGTTGTGGGGTTTTAGGTTATTATACTATTATAACCTATTTTATACAGGGTTTACATAATTCATTATATATATATAATTTTTTATAATTTGATAATTATTTCTTTAATAACGGGAGCGGGAGCCGCAGGCGAACATCATTTGGGTCGGGGGTTGTGGGGTTTTAGGTTATTATACAATTAAAATCAATTTTAAAACGTGTCCGCATAAGTATCTATACATACGTATATATATATTTCCATTTTAATGATAACATCTATATAAGAAATCTAAAATAAATTATTTACGTCTTAACGTTCTTTTTATTTACTTATACTTATTTTAAATTTAAATCATTTTCAATATAATATTACATATATTTTTTTTTGCTCTAGGTGAATTCATATTACGACGTAAGAAATATTAATATTAAACCAGCTAATAAACTATATAATAATTTGGGATCAGAATACGAAATTGTTGTGAATGATCAAACAAAATTCGTTAAAATAAATGAAAAACTTGACGAATCGACTATTAAAAATTTTAAATATGAAACGAAATATACGAATATTAAAGATATGAATGATTTATCACCAAAATCATTAATAAGTGAGTATATCATAATATCATTTGAATATATAATAATCTGTTATTAGAAATAATAAATATAAATGATCATTTTTTTTTGTTATATAATATTGGTATTTTGATTTTTAATTACAGATGTAAAAGGTATTATTTCTGATTTGAGTAATATTATTGAATTAAATTCAAAGACGTCGGGTATATTTTAAAAAAATTGGAAGTGAGCCTCATGGATACAATGATTAGAACGGTAATATATTTTTTATAATTATGTTCCATAAAATAATTATAATATATTTTATTTTGTGTAAAAATTTACACATATACCCTAGGTAGAGTGCAATAACTTTTGTATTTTAGACGATCAATTAGTAAACAATTTTAATGTATTTTACATATAATTTAATATACAAAAATTTTTAATTTTTCAGTAATTGGGCCATAAAGATGTGTTTTGATAAAACAAATTATGAATTTTCAATTATTTAAAGTGCCTTATATTATCTCTAACTCGGATGACTAGTTTCATTTAAATTTGGTTTCTGGTCTGTTATGTAATTTTCAACAAGTGTGCAAAATTTTAACTAATTTAAGTTTTGTATCCTTTCGTTTAACATGGTATAACTCATATATATTGTTTATTTACAGATCAATCTAATATTATGGAATGAGGATGCGGTCGAATTCTCCCATAAAATAGGTGATGTTTTGGATATTAAAAATTGTAGAATTGGGCGTTATAATACAAAAAGTTCGTTATACAAAATATCATCAACAATTATTCGTAAAGATATGACATCAGATGAATCTGATAAGTAAGATATTGAAGTTATTTTTATATTATATTTTAATTATATTGTTATTTAAAATAATTTTTATTTTATTCGCAGATTAATTGATCGCTTCAAATCTCTCACAAAATAAAGAATATATACAAGTGAATATTCATTATTATAAATGTATTAAATTATTTATTAATTATAATAAATAAATTATAAATATTATCGTATCGTAATGTATTATTTTGATCTATGATATCATAATTAGTTGTAAATTTTACAAGTGCAGTATAAGGACCTTTATGGAAATAATTAAATAAATATTTTATGGCTTTGATGGTACTACATATTTCTACATTTATATGACAA
>UELU01142333.1:0-10350 GCA_900490025.1 Megastigmus dorsalis
GTTTTTTGCACTTTTAGGTTAGGATATCTTGAAAACCTGACGTACAGGAGCAATTTTGAGCTCGGATTCGGATTCAGCGCATCAAAATCCTTCGAAAATGTTAGGTCTGGTCTCTGGCTTTAAAATTTGTCGGCCTGTGTAATATTATGTTTATTACTATTGGGGAGCGAAAACTATCGAAGAAAACTTTTGAGAGTGAAGGTACTTGAAACGGAGGGTACATCTGTTTGCTATTCCTTAAAGATAGACGATGGTTTTTCCTCGGCGCCGTATTGGCGCGCCCAGTCATAAAATCTCAAGAAGGGACGGAGACAGTTTTTACGATTATCTAGGAAATTTTCCGTCCCTGCTTATGTTTTTGGGACTGGTTGTTTCGTTCTTAGGAATGTTTTAATTTGTAAAATAAAAGAAAATTCAAAGAATTTTAAAATTTAAAATAAATTTCGGCACGGGCCGTTACAGTTTCAGCCGCCATTTTGTAAAATGGAGTTGTTTAACATTAATATAAAAATTTTCTGTCAAACTTCAACTGCCATGATCACCTCTGATCATAATTATAAGGGGATACCTTTGCGGTATCATTGCGAAAAAAAATCCACAAAAAATTTTTTCCAAAATTTTCACGTGTTTTATGTTTAAATTCGCCATATTTTTTTTCTTGAGGTTAAATCGTAATCCCGGATTCTGAAAGAGCGTGAAATTTCACGTCGGAATATTTGAAAACAGAATTTTTTCAAAGCCGATAACATAAGAAATAATCACGTTGAAAACTTACTCGAAATTCGGACCGTTTGGGCGTTAAAGGGTTAAGATGCTTGTAAGAATTTGAATAATAATAATTAAAAATTTTGGTCTTGAAAACGGAGTTTGAAAAAAAAAAAACAATTATAATTTACTAGACTAAATGTAATTGAATCTATTAAAATCATATAATTAAATAAAAGAAAATTAAAAGACTCATAAAATTCGATGCTAACATCAGGCTCATAAGTTTCGAATTAAAAGTTCAACTCGTTCCAAAATGTAAATGGAAGCTTATTATCGGCACTTTTAATATATTTTATATAACATTTTCTATAATGTATATTGGCCTTGCCAGAAAGGTTTTAATACAACCATAATTTCTCACATATTTTGATAAAATGGGCATTAACTCGGGCCGAGATGGTGTTGTTCTATTTCTTTTCTTTATGTTATACACTTTTCAAAGCAATGAAAAATAACGCACAAAGTAAATAAAATGAGAGCATAAGTCAAACTAGCAAACGATGCTCGTTGTGGCGAGTTTACACCAGTTCTAACGGCTTTTAATAGCAATGATGGGATTAGAGGTAGAGGAGCTGAAACAACAACTGGAAGAAGAGAAAACGGAAAAAGTGGAAAAAAGAGAAGAAAATGAGAAAAATCAAACATAGGAAAATAGAGGGAAATAAAGAGGAAGAAAAGAAAAAGGAAGGAAGAGTGGTAAGCGAATGGATTTAAGAAAAGAAGAGGAGAGTTTTGTTGATTACAAAAGGCTTAAGATGGAAAGAGATAGAGCTAGAGGAATGGATGGGAAGGAAAATTGGAAAGAAAGAGTGGAAGTTAGAAATATTCCAAGATAGAAAAGACAAAGGTTGGCTGGTGTTTAAAAAGAAAGAGAATAGAGACAAGATATGGGATATGGAGAACGAGATCAGAGAAGAAGGGTACTACGACGTGGACGAATGACTGGACAAGCAAGAAAGATCAGATAGATACAGAATCATTGAGAAACCTAAGGAAATGGAAAGGAAAACGAAGGAGCTGGGTATCGCATTGAATATAGAAAAATCAAACAGATGGAATAGGATTGACGGAAAGAAATATGGATAGAATAGGAAGAGAAAAGAACTGGAATGGATAGAAAGAGATAAAGAGTGAAGAGTGTAGAAGGAAGAGACAAGAAACAAGAGTGTGAAAGTGCAAAAATATAATGACAGAATAAAAAATAATAAAAACAGACACTTTGTAAATAAACGCTAATTAAAAAATTGTAAATAATGTAAAACTAAATCATATACATATAATAAAGATATTATTATTAGTTATTTCGGTTAGAATTATTTTTTATAAATAAATAGATGAAAGTTTATCTATTTATTCACTCATCAACTCACGAACTCACGATTGATCTACGATTAAAATTGGAGTTTGATTAAAAAAAAGTAAATACTTATACCTATGAGTGTTAACCTGAAACTAGCTGTCAAAGTGTCAACTATATGAAAAATTACATGCATCTATACTCATGTAAGATACATAGAAGCAGCCATTGTAATTTATATTGAAATTAACCATATCTTTGTATAGATACGGAATACGGAACAGATCATAAGGAATAAACACGACACATCTATAAGCATGTCCATAGCCTTTACACTTTGGATAAATATATGTTTCACGAATGTCAAACATAGTTCATGCTTAAGGCGCATTTAAATCTAATATACACTATAACCATGCTCGTTGCACCAGTACCTCGAATTTAGCACAAACTACATATACTACTATATACAAAATAGATGCAGTGGCCATTGTAGGATTCTTTTTAGTATTCCTGTATCTATCCCTTTATATAGAAGAATATATAGAAGTGAAATAACAGAGAAATGTAAATATTAATTATTTGATGAAAAATTTGAAGATCTACTATTTTACATGTTTACTGTTTCTTCTACAACTTTAAGACGAAATTAAATTTCGATAAACGGGGAACGGGACTTTATTCTACGAGAAATTCGCTATCTAGATAGATAAAAAAAAATTGATTTTTTGAAAATTTTTAGGGGTAAGCCACCCTTAAAACAACAATTCATAAAAAACATACACGTGCAACTTGTTTACATTAAAATTTGAATGTAATACGTATTTAAATAGATATTAATAAATGTAAGATAAATCTATACTAAATGATTGCCATGTATGCAGTAAAAATTTTATCAATAAAGTTAATTAAAAGGTATTTATTTATACTCAATGCAATTAAGTTTACTTATTTTATCACAAAATTTAGTTACTATAAGATGCAATCTATGATTATTATTCATCCTTCAAAACACTCGGCACTTTGCATATTAATATAATTATTATTATTAACATTCCTATATTCTAGACTTGTTAATATTTTAATAGTTGAGCATTTTAACATACCTGTAGAATTTTTATTAATATGGCAAATCCAAATTAACTTTAATTTGTATTTATACTATTATTTTATTAAACTTTTAACTAATACATGTATCCCTATTTCATTTACAATTTTTATAAATAAACTTAATTATAATTTATTAACTTGGCGATATAACTCGTTAAAGTTTCTTAAAGTTCTATAAATATAATTATTGTTTGTAAATTTAAAAAATAATTGAGATCTACTTTAGAGTTTCTATTATTTGGATCAATATTACAAAGAAAAAAAATATATTTTGGCTGATTCTAATTGATTTCGATGTTCACCCCATTTGTACATATGAAATATTTTATTTATTACTAGTTAAAATTAGTTCCAAACTTGTGTAAAAACGACTAATCATATCTACTTGAAATTGTACAAAATTTTTTATTATGTTAAGAGCTATGACTCTGAAGTCCAAGTATTCATTTTTATTATTAATAGAAAAAGATATCATCGAATCAAAAAACACGTTTATATCTCCGACCTCCCCTTAAAATGACTTTCGATAATTAGCTCATCCTTTTTATCAAGTATGTTCTACATCAAACGTAATCTATTAAATTATTACAGTAATTCGGTGCTTGTCCATTAAATGTAATATTTGTGTTCCTCTTTTCTTACATTTGAACACGTACAATAAAAACTTTATCGTAATCATTTGAAAATTATTTATAAGGACAATGGACAAGAATATATGGGACAGCATACAAAACAGTAATAAATAAATAATAAAAAATTGTAAACGCAATAGATCAATAGGTCTTATATATTATCACAGTTTCAGGCGTGCACAATTTTTTATCATCGTTATAGATAATAGCGACAAAACTGGAACTAATAAAAGAAAATACAATTGAGGAACTACTAAACAGTGATTCAATTTAAGGACGTTCTCTCCATGCCGTGGTGCTCAACTCGGTATTAAATTAGAAAATTTGTTGTCTAAGATATTACACATCGTTATCTAATGTTAAAACCTCGAAATTCATAATATTAAAGTTCAGAATGTCGATAGAAAGAAAGATAGAAAGAAAGATAGATAGAATAAGACGCAAAAGTTGAAAGAGAGTGAAATACTGCGCACCTATATAGATATACTATAGGCTGGGATTAAAACTTTGGACTGTTGTATCTTTAAAAAAAGCACCGTTTGCCCTATTCAGCTTTTTTCCTCACGTTTCGTATTATTATTTTACATCATGTGCTAGTTTTTCAAAAAAATTCTAAGAAAACTTGGTTTGCAATTGAACGAAACGTCTTTGGCCATTGGCTCTCAGTATAGGCTTTCAATGTTAAAGTATGCAATTTCGAGGCTCAATATCTCCAAATTTCATACCGCTTGCGGTTCCAGATTTTAACCACATATAAAGTATACTTAAAGTAAAAAATAGAAAAAATTTATACATATTTGAAGAAATAGGGGTTTGGAGAGAACTACCTTAAACAAAATATCTGAAATAGCATCACATTTGAAAAAAGTAGATCATACAGACATATACTCACTCAATGATTGTCTTTTCTGTAGTGGAGCTTTTCCTAATTGTGCAGGTGTAGGTGCTAGCATAAATGTACCTTTATTTATGCAATTGTCTGACTCCAAAGAGATGTCTGCATTATGAGAGGAAGATTTAGAATTTATATCTTTTATTAACCTTTCTTTTAATTCATGTCTTGTTTCAATAAGTTTTTCTTTGTCTTCTGAAATCTGAATTTCCTCATTACAATCAGTAATACCTGTAGCTAAATATCAATTAATCAAAATATATTGTGTATAAGTGCATTAATTGCAGAATTTTAATATTATATATTTTATAAATGTATTTTAAAAAAGCATAAGTCATTATTGTCTTTAAATATTCGAACTGGGGTCATCATTGACTTGGTGGGTAAGGCGCTTGCCAGCCAGTAAAAGCTGTCCAAGTAGTCGTGGGTTCGAATCCCATCATCCGAAAATTTTTTTCAGAGATGAGAAAAAATATATTACTGCGATATCAAATAAAGTCCCCCTGGGCACAAAAAAATCAGTTTAAAAGTCCCATTGGGCCCACCGAAAGTAAACAGTCTTACTAGGAATATTGGAAATAGCATTAAACTTAGCAATGTCGAGATCGGAAGTAAAAAAATATTTCATTGATTATTTCATTAATTTTATTAGCAAGTTTGTCTTTTAAAATTTAATCAGGTTAAACAAATTATCCAGAGAAAACTAAACAATAAACTAAAAAAACTTAAAAAGGTCTCGCAACATTACCAGGAACGTATCCCGAAAGTTTTTGATGCGCTTAATCCGAATCTGACTTCAGAATGAAGCTATCACGACAGGATTCTGAGATATTCTAATCTAAAAGGGCAAAAAACCTTGTTTTTCATTATACTTGAGGTTATGTTGTTCTACCAGTAAATTTTTTTCGACAAAACTCGTTATTGCATCTCAAAGCTCTAGCCTTCCTCTTCAAAATCCATTTAGAATTTTTTAAGCATCATTTTTGTTTCTCGAGATATGATTCGTATACCTGTAAGTCCTTAATGGCATTTATTTATCTCATCTTTTGATGCTGTAACATTTGATGTAAATGTCATGGAGAAAACTCCATATATAGGATTTTAGATAGCCTTAAGTCTCATTTTTCAAACACCGTTGCTAAAATTGTTCTAGAAGTTGATTTGAAAAAGTTATAGCTTAGGTTTCGGAAAAAGTGCGTGATTTTTAGGGTTTATCTTTTAAAGAACTTATGCTTTAAGTCCGAACAAGTTTTGACCCATAGTTGCAATATCGATAGAATATGGAATTATTATCTACCCTTTTAAAACTCGTTGTAATTTTTCAATTTTATTTATTAAAAGCTAAGATATTACACTGTAAGTGGTGGAAATTGTACTAAACTCAGTAATTGCGAATGATGCAATGTACGAAAATTTTTAATATTATCTTCATGTCATTAGAATGATTGTTTTTCAAGCTTTAATTTCATTTTTTTAAGCTACCAGCCTATGAATTATTATATCGCAGCAATTTATGAAAATCTCAAAACATGAGTTTCTTTCTTTTAAATATGAGATCTCGGCGTTAAATAATCTCTCTGGGCTAACTAAGCAACTCAATTAAAGCTTAAAAGATAAGATTTATAGTATCATTAGTTAGTTGTATGCTTACGCTCACTTCTCTTTTCCATTTCTTTATTTAAAGTAAGAAATTCATTAGCAAGTATCCAGGTTAAATTTAAAAAATATAAGTCTGAGAAATAATTGCAACACGGATCATTTACTGATCAGTTGATCAGGAATTGCGGAAGTATATGGGAAAAGGGATCAAATACTGATCATCTATTTTCTTTATTGATAAAGTTATTTAGCTCTTAAAAATCTTTTTGTGTTGTATTAATCAAGTATTTAATAAACAATAATGCAAAACTTACCTCGTGACGATGAAAAAGCATCGCACAATAAAACTAAAACTGAAGGCGCCCAAATATATTCTCAAACTTTAATACTAGATAAGTGAATATTTCATAAATATCATATATTTTTATTTATGAATTTCCATTCAAATAAATCTAAATATAATGATTTATATAACGAATTGATCAGGAAAGAGGGTCTGATCAGGAACTACGCCCTTCACGGTACTTACAGAATTATCGGTATTTTGAATACTATTATTTTTATTTTAATAAAATAAAATAGATTTAGAAATTTTTAATCTTTAAAAAGAATGAATTTATTTAATAAATTTATCTGCTTTTAAAATCATTTAATTATTCTCAAACGATTTAAACATTATTTGAATTAATTTATTACAAAGGACAGCGCGATTTCCTCGGAGTCTGTCGTTTGTATTTCCAAAATCTGATTGAAGACTCTGGTATATCATCTTGTTTCCATCTCGCAGAATGAATCTTGTGAATCCTATATCGACGCGGTCACAGGGGTTTTGTTCGTAGAATCTGTCATCGTCTGTTTGGTTTCCATGAGCGCCTAGCTCGTTGATCAGATTCTCATTTAATTTCGCGGCGTCTTCCGTTAATATTGACTAGCAAAATAGCTCGCTTCGCTCGCGACGTAAAAATATTACGTAAATTTAGTACTAAAGTTGTAAATTATATTGATTTTAACA
Organism: Megastigmus dorsalis; assembly: GCA_900490025.1. Classification (NCBI taxonomy): domain Eukaryota; kingdom Metazoa; phylum Arthropoda; class Insecta; order Hymenoptera; family Megastigmidae; genus Megastigmus; species Megastigmus dorsalis. The sequence goes on from UELU01142333.1 coordinate 7,311, forward strand.
GTTCGTTAATATTGAATGATTTTGAAATTTTTTGTATGTGAATGTTAATATATTTAAGAAGCTAAATGTATACTCAAGTATATATGTATACACACACTCACACACATTCAAATACATATATGTGTACATTTACAATTACAAATGTATAGGTGTACTCACACAGTTTATATATGTTTACTCTGTTGTATACCCACATACTCATATTCATATATATTTATGCACTCTCACATATATATATATATTATTTAGTATTAAGTAAATAATTATTTTATACTCATATTCATATATATGTATGCACTCACACACACACACACACACACACACATATATATATATATATTATTTAGTATTAAGCAAATAATTATTTTGCATTAATTTAGAGCAAACGAATATAAAAATTTATATTAAAATTTATTTATCTATTTTTAAGATCAATTACATCAACCAATTACCTCATAGAGTGTGTGAGTGCGTACATATATATGAACATGAGTAACTGAACAAAATTAAATAGTATTTATATTTATTATTATTCGCATTGCTAAAATTATTATAGATATTTATTTGATAATTACATTTTCCTAATGTAGGTACGTAAAGTCCTTTAAAATTTAATCTTATTTGTGAGATCGATATAAGAGTTTGTATATTATATAGGTATTTAAGGCTATTCTTAATCAAGCTATTTTTCTGATAACTTTTCAAGATTTATTGTCAAATGAGAAATGGTTTCAAAGAATTTAACAAGGGGTTGGGTTGGGTCTTACCCGACATTTTTCGAGTTGTTTTTTCGCATTTTGAATACAAAGTTCAAGTAAAATGCTTCAAGAAATATAATGGATTTTGATGAAATGGAACGGACATATTGAAATTCAAACGTTACCCTCATGAATTATACTTTGGAAATAGTTTTCAGCTTCAATTACTAATACATTTAGCTGTTTAAATTTATCGACATTTTCATAACTTCAAAAAATCATTGACTTCAGTTATAGTTATACTGCTGTTGTGATTGATGTTTTCATGTAGATATATTTGTTTCATATTTCCATGAGAATTTCCATGTTACTCTGTATAACATCAATGTTCATCAAGGTCATATGTATGCTTTATACGTTTGTAAAGGTCTTCACTGAAAAATCGCTTACCTTATTCGTAATTATTTTCCTCGCATAACGAATATTGCAACATTTTATATTTAAATGCGTATTTTTTGGTGTATACGTTTTATTGTTTATTGAACATTTCTATACTGTGAATGGAATTTAATTTTCTAAATGTTACGAAAGCGATTAAAGACTATTTCTGAATCCGAAGACGAACAGTATACTTCTGACGTAGATGAATCAGTGGAAATACCAAATCCAGATAACTCTGGTTGTTCAGATGATTCGGATTCTAATGATGACACTGCTAAAGAACTTCGAAAAATCACTTATCATAAAGCTAAAAAAAATTATCGAGTAGGTTAAGCTAAGTTAGAAAAAAATCATATTTTCCATTGGGTAGATGGTGAAAAAATATATTCTGATAAGTATGAAAACGAAATGCTTTTACCTGATCATGTCAAAAGAAAAATCCTCAAAAGTGAACCAATTCAATTATTTGAAACTTTTTTTTCAACCGAGATAAAAGAGTACATCATTGATGCTTGTCGAGAAAATGGTTTCAACCTAGAAATGGATGATTTGAATACTTTCATAGGAATTGTCATATTCACTTCTTTCAACACTCGAAAATCACAAAGAGAATACTGGTCAATAGATTCTTTTTTATCATGTCTAGTAGTTTCTTCGACAATGTCCCGTAAAAACTTTGAAAGTATAAAAAAAAATTTGAAATATGCGAAAGCGACTGACAATGATTCGAATGATAAAGCCTGGCGTGTTCGTACAATCATGAAAATGTTTCAGAAAAATATTTTAACTTTTGGCATTTGGCAAACTGCATTGTCAATTGACGAGGTGATGGCTAAATCTTATGCGAGAACATCATTGAAGCAGTTTATCCGCGGAAAACCAGTTGGTCTCAAATTTTGGGGGCTTTGCACGGCTCATGGATACTTACTGAATTTCGACCTATATTGTGGGAAAAATTACCAGTTGGTGATAAATTAGGTAAGTGCGCATTGGGTTCTCACGTAGTGCTCAATTTACTTGAGACGTTTTTTGCAAAGACAGCCGCCGGAAAAATTTCTCTATACCATCTTTATTTTAACAAATTTTTTTTACCAATTTAGATCTCGTTGTACATTTGAATAAACTGACATTGAAATGCACTGGTACTATTAGAGAGAACAGAATTAGAGAAAAGAATATCAAAGTAAGCTTTTTGAACAAAACTTATGAGAGGGATTTAGGAAATCATTTTTGTATCGAAATGAGATTGTAAATATCACCTGTACTTGTTAGTAAGCCAGTTTTTAACCAACGATGCAGGTATGTATAAACTTCTGACTTGTAATTAATATCTAAAGAATCATTGTTAATTAAACGTTATTATAAATTCATTAATTATTAATTTTAATTAACGTAAAACTAATTTTTATTCGCTTCTTCGGATTCATTAAAAAATATAAAATTCATTGGTACGAAAAACTTCGATACAAAACAAACTGAGTTTCTGAATAAATATTAGGTGCACAACTTTGCTTCCGCCGATTTTTTCGAAAATTTGAGGCTTTATTCTGAAAAAGTGATTAGCTGTTTATGATTCAAAGTACTGTCCGTCACTAGCCACTACTTTTTACCATCTTTCGGGCAATTGTCGGATACCATCTCGAAAAAACGATGCGTCTTTTGAGGCGATCCACAAATCGATCCATTCTTTGACTTCTTCATAAGAATGGAAATGCTGCTCAGATAGGCCATGTGCCATCGATCGGAACAAATGGTAGTCGGAAGGAGCAATGTCTGGAGAGTACGGCGGGTGGGGTAAGACTTCCCATTTTAGGGTTTCCAAGTATGTCTTGACGGGTTTTGCGACATGTGGCCGAGCATTGTCATGTTGCAGGATAACTTTATCGTGTCTCTCTTGATAC
>UELU01142334.1:1951-13423 GCA_900490025.1 Megastigmus dorsalis
GCTTCTGGAACTCTCTCCCAGCCAATCTGCGCAACATTCCATCTTTGCGCGGATTCAAGAAGACGGTGCTTAAACACCTTCTCGACCTTGATGCCTAGTCATTCGGGAACGGAGCCTGTGATCTTCGTCCGGAATACGCATAGTATATAGTTATAGTTATATTGAATGATTTACACGTCGCACTAGGGGCAATCGAATGAGCTGTATGTTAACTTATTTCGTTTTGTCCCCTATACATTGATTTTAAAGTGTGAGTGACTTTTATTTTTAAATGTATTGTTATATGATAGATATCGACTGATTCTGTAACTTCTGTTTATTTGTATTTTATGAGACGCGCTGTGATATTAGTAATAGGTTTGTGCAATATTTAAGACTGATTTATAAATAGTTTAATATATCTGAGTAAGCGAATCTGTGATATCATAGTCACTGCAATAATGATAATTTTGACTCGATGTAATCTTTTTGTAATTTTAAAGGAAAACATGTGTAATTATGTATGTTATACTTTTTTTGTAAATATTTACAAATAAACAAATATCTCTCTATCTATCTATCTATCTATCTTTTTTTTTTGGTGGGGGCATCACAAGTTTGTAAGGCAAGCCACAAGGGTCCCGATTCAACGTCTCAATGAGTTTCTTCCAGCTTTCGTTTTTACTCCGCTGAATCGCTACCCTCAGGGTTCTTTTGGCTTGTTTATATGCCTCCTGCGCTTCCGACGAATTTGTCCGGTTTGATTTTCTTGCCCGCTGATGTATCCGGCGCTGTTTATTGCACTCTTTCCTTAATCTGGCCTCATTCCACCAATACATTGCTTTCCTGTGGTACGTTTTTGGTCTGCGTGGCATCGACGCATCGCAAGCTTCTGTTATGATTTGTATAGCTAACTCTGCTGCTTCTTCTGCCCTTCGGCACTCATCTATGCTAGCCGCCACACTGATTCTCTGAAAGAAGGTTTCAGGATCCATTTTCAGAAGAGACCACCTACTTGTCTGGTCCCTCATCTCTGTCTTCCGACGTCCTGCTATGCTTACGAAGACGTATCGGTGATCACTAAGCGGTTCCTCTTCTAGTACGTTCCAGGATGATACGATTTTCATCGTGGATGGCGATGCGAATGTCAGGTCAAGATCTGATCTGGCATCGCCTTTCTCGTAAGTGAATACCCCTGCTGTGTTCACCGTTGTTAGATTGAGAGCCGCCATCAATTCTTTTAGTAGGTTGCCTCTATGATCTTGGGGTCCTGCCGTCCACGCCCTTGCTTTGGCGTTGAAATCACCTGCCACTATAATCGGGCCTTTCCACTTGATGAACTCCTACATTAGTGCGATCAAATCCTCTTCAACTATTGCGTCTAGGGTGTTTGGAGAGAAGTAGCAGCTATATACTGCCAGCTGTCCGATGGCCACGCCTACGAAGCCGTTTCCTGATGCCAATTCTTTTGCATCGTAGTACTCGTCTTTCCAGACGTATATAGCGGCATCCTCTTTGTTATCTCGAAACCACATAGCGTGTGGAAGGTCTCGATTTTGTTCCAAGATAACGATTACATCGGCTTCTTTGTTCCTTGCGGTCTGGATAGCAAGATCTTGTGCTGCATGGGACCTATTAAGGTTGATCTGTAAAATGTTTGTGCTAGGAAGATCTGCCATTTCCGTTTTTTCGGTCAAGCTTCTCCCTAGCCATGCGAAGTGCGGCGCCCGTACCATCTCCTGTCCTGTGGTCGTGACGCTTTCCTATCACCTCACGGGCTAGGCATTTGTATGCTTTCTCGCACCCTTCAGCCAAGTGTCCTGGCTCTCCACATCTGTAACATAGCTTCTCTGTGATGTTCTTCGGGCACTCTGAAGCAATGTGTCCATATTCCAGGCACTTGGAACATCTTGTAACGAATTTCTTTTCTCTTGCCCTAGCAATGACCCATCCGACTCTTACTTTGCCTGGTTTTAGCACTTTTTGGGTCGCTATGGCTCTTGGTGCTGTCACAAGTGCTACCAGGGTTCCTTTCAGCCCTGTCCTGAGTGACTTTACCTCTACCTGTTCCGGTTTAGCGTCTTCGAGTGATGCGACGATTGCATCTTTGATTTCTTCTTCCGTGATTCCGTCTTCAAGGTCTCTGAGCTCAACCGTGACTGTCGGGATAAGAAACCTTACGGTTGATTGGTCTCCTACTGCTGCGCGTATCGCTTCGCTAACCTCTTCTAGCTTTGAACCTTTCATGAGCTCTATGAGCAGGTTTCCGTCCCTCGTCTCGCGCATCTTGCCTACCTTAGAGCCAACTTCTTCCTTGCTCGCCTTCTGCTTAACTGCCTTGAGCATATCAGAGTATGTCCTCTTGGCGTTTCCGCTTGCCTTTAGAAGGACGACCTCTGCCCTCGACCTCGGAAATTTCCTACTCTGAGCTGCCTTTCCAAATACTGGTCCTTTTCTTCTCTCCAAGTTTCCTTCTTCATCCTTCTTTCTCTTTCGTCTGGTGACTCTATCCCAGTCTTCAGAGCCACGGCGACTTTGCGGGGTTCTTGCTACTTTGACACTAGCATGACTTAGTGATCGGTCTCTCAGAGATTTGACAGTAGAGCTTAGCTGCTCCTCTCTGGTGACGGTTCTCCCGTGGCCGTCGGCGCTCATCTTACTTGCCCTGGTTACGGAGTCGTCAGGTGGACTATTTGCCACTCTCTTCTTTGTGGGCTTGTCTTTTTCTTCTTCTGGCTGCATCAGCATCCTTTCGAGCTCGCTTCGATAAGCCGCTTTAGCCTCCATGTTTCTCTGTCTGCTCTTGATAAGCTGTCTGAGGTGCGACATTGCAGCTGTGTGGTCGTTCTTCACCGCGGTGTGGATATTTCTAGCCTTGCTCACCACCTCCTCTATAGCGATCATCCTTTGCTCTAGCGCATCTAGGGATTGCTGCTCCAATTTGTCGTTCACTATAATTTGGCTCCAAAGCTTCACCAAAGTTGGCCTCAGTTGAACTGCACTATTTCCACTAGTAGCTGTGAGTGTCAACGCGACCAAGTGATCCACCGCTGGGGTGTCGTTATTTCTGTGCAAATGGCTCCCCTCAAAATCCATGGAGCTGGTGATGACCACCGGGGCTTTCACCCGGTCGGAATCATCGGTGAGATTGATACTCACTTGAGGTAATTTGTTCTCTTCGCACTTGTTCATCGTTGGTTTTCATTCGGGGTTCCTTCCCCTAGCTAGTTTTTGTCCGCCCCGGGTATTTTATTTCCCCGGTACCATCCATGTCTGGAAGGCGTTCCCCTATCCGCAACCTGGGGAGGCGCCCGATGGAAGACTAGCAACACCCCACGGGATCTATCTATCTATCTATCTATCTATCTATCTATCTATCTATTATATATTTTTTTTTGTAGGGGGTTGTAAGGTGAAAATCCGTTATGGACCGTAGCACGCATTGCTATTGAGATTGTCGAAACGGTCTCAACCCCAATGTCGCGCCGTGCGTAAAGACAGCTATCTGATCCCATTTCTCTTGTGTCGTAAGCATATTTGTGACTAGGTTGTCCTTTGACATCTCACTCCAGCCTATTCCCGTTGCAAGCTCTCTTCTGTCAGCATCGTATGTAGGGCACATAAACAGTGTGTGCTCCGCATCGTCCTCTTGTTCCCCACATAGGCGGCAATTACTGTTGAGTCTGCGTCCTCTCTTGGTAAGGTACTTCCCGAAGCACCCGTGACCACGAAATGCCTGAGTCAAGCGGTAGTCTATAACCCCGTGTTTGCGGAGCACCCATTCCTTGACTCTCGGTATGAGCGCGTACGTCCATCGACCGACCTGTGAAGTGTCCCATTCCTCTTGCCATCTCTTAAATAACTTATTTCTAGCTTCTCGCCGTATAAGTTTTTTCTCTTCTTCAGATCTCCATGTTGTCGTCGATAGTCTTCTTGTTCATGCCAAACTTCGCTTCCTTCAAGGGCCAAGAGTCTTATGGGAGGCACTCCTGCTAGCACATTCGCCGCGTCTCTTGACAGTGATCGCCATGCACTGATTATACGCAAGTTCATCTTGCGCTGCACTGCACCCATATGTTTATCCACTGTTGCTGGTAAGACAACTGTTGCCCATGTGGATGACCCGTACAGTTTTACCGACTCTACAACCGTTGAAAGAAGCTTTCTACGCATTGGCCATGGTCCTCCTATGTTTGGCATTAGTCGTGACAATGACGGACAGAATATTGACGCCTTCGTTGCTGCTTGTTGGACGTGGTGCTTAAATGACCATTCATTATCCAGCCATACTCCTAGATACTTTATCTCGCTTTTTAGGGGAATTATTTCCCCGTTTATTACAAACTGGAGAGGTTCATACTTCCTTCGTCGTGTCACCAAGGTTGCCTCACATTTGTGCACTGTTAGCTGCAGAGACCTGCTAGCCAGCCAATCCACAATTAGTTCCAGCGCTTCATTAGCGATTACCTCCACTAATTCTGCTGTTTCTGATACTACTATTAATGCCAGGTCATCAGCAAACCCAACTAACGATGCTCTGTTGGGTAATTTTAGTCTCAAGAGTCCATCGTACATACATATCCACAAGAAGGGGCCCTTTATCCATCCCTGTGGCACTCCTGCGGACAGGTCTATTACTATCCTGCCGTCTTTGGTTACTATAACTAGTTTCCTATCTTTAAGGTAGCTGTCTAACATCTTTAACAGATAGTGTGGCATCTTTCCCTCTTCCTCGAGAGACTGGTAGATGCGTTCCCAGCTAGCGGAGTTGAACGCATTCCTAACGTTCAGTGCTATAATAGCACAGTATCCTCCTCGGCCGGGCAGTTCGCAGAGAGCCTCTAAGACTCTTTCTTGCACCTTCTGTAGTACTTCACAATTTTGTAAGGCAAGCCCCAAGGGTCCCGATTCAACGACTCCATTCCACCAATACATTGCTTTCCTGTGGTACATTTTTGGTCTGCGTGGCATCGACGCATCGCAAGCTTCTGTTATGATCTGCATAGCTATCTCTGCTGCTTCTTCTGCCCTTCGACACTCATCGATGCCAGCCGCCACACTGATTTTCTGAAAGAAGCTTTCAGGATCCATTTTCAGAAGAGACCACCTCCTACTTGTCTGGTGCCTCATCTCTGTCTTCCGACGCCCTGCTATGCTTACAAAGACGTATCGGTGATCGCTAAGCGGTTCCTCTTCTATTACGTTCCAGGATGATACGATTATCGTCGCGGACGGCGATGCGAATGTCAGGTCAAGAACTGACCTGGCATCGCCTTTCTGGTAAGTGAATACCCCTGCTGTAATATTGTTGTTAGATTGAGAAACGCCATCAATTCTTATAGTAGGCTGCCTCTATGATCTTGGGGCCCTGCCATCCACGCCCTTGCTTTGGCGTTGAAATCACCTGCCACTATAATCGGGCCTTTCCACAGCGACATCAGGAGTCGTCTTTTCAATCGTTAATGTTCACGATAGCTTGGCGCGAAGAATCTATTTCCAAGATATTGTGATATTCAGCATACATGTTATAATCCACTGTGCTAGTCAGCAATCTAACAAATGCAAAAAGACAGTAGCCATTAGGGTATGCTTCGCGGCTAATCTCATTTCCCTCGTTGAGAAAATGAACACCGGTGCCAGAGAATAGCGTATGATATGCATCGATGTATAGCTTATTCTTCTTGAAATCAGGTCGTAATGCTCTCGAGGGTACTTGCACGCCGTTCATATATAAGCACAAAAATTTAATACTAAAATTTTGAAAATAAGTGGATTAAGAGTTCGTTCACCATGGTAAGCTTTGTTTTCAACAAAACCGACGATTATGCGTTTGGGCAACTTCCCCAATATCACATTATCCAAAGTTTCACCGTGAACACCACTGTGCATTGTTAGAGCCTTGACTTCCACTCGTGTAAGCGGATATTTAGCAGTTGTTTTTGAAAGTGCCTTACTGTGAGCGAGAAGCACGCCGGGGCTTATTTTCACACGTCTAACTAAAAGATTGGCCTCCTCGATGTGAATGCCTATGAAGCCCGCAGGATCCATCAAAGAAAAACTGTCTCGAGATCTTACTAAACGAACTCTAACCTCTATACCATTCAGCAGCAGCTTTTCTTGCTTAAAAACGTCGGAGTGAAGATGACCGATCATGTCAATCGATTTCTTAGCAGATAAAAGTCTACGTCGAGCTACGAGACCGAGATTCTCGTTGTTCGTGTCTTCCATTTTATCAGCTGTGTCGGCTGTCCATAAAACACTCGTCTAGTGTGATGCCTTTGCAGCAGGTCCGTAATTAAGTCCGTAGGCATATGTATTAGTCGGTGGTGACACAGGTTTTTGATTGCAAAAGACATCGACCTGAATGAATAGCGAGTGCATGAAATTGTTGACAGGTGCAGCGCATTCTTATTAACCAAAAATGTCTCTTGTAGATCGATTACTGCTCTTCCTCTTCTTCTTCTTCCTTTTCTCTTTTATCACGCGTCCCTTTGGCGTCTTTTTATTCCTCTTGACACGCTTTTTATTCTGCTTCCTTTTTTCCTCCCGCTTGAGTGGGTGTTTGCGGTGCTCAAGCTCTGAAGCAACTGAGGCGGGTCGATATAGCGGGGCACTTTATAACCGGACCCCTCAATTAATTTATCCAGCTTTTCTTCGGCCTTTCTCTTGAAACTCTCGCCAGACTCTCTCACACGGTTGTGCAATGATTCTCTAAGCGGTGTGTTATGGGTAGCAACATCGGACATAACATTCATACCTATACGTAAAGCCTCTTTACCAACAGCCTTAGCTCCACGGCTGAGAAGTGGGAGAACCCTACGGAATATTCCAGAGAGAAAAGAGCCGATGCCACCATGGCCTTTCTGGTAGGGCGAGCCAGTATAGATACGGCCAATACCCCCACCACCCCGCCTTACTACCCCACCTCCGCCTACCTGGATGTCAAAGTATTCCTCCTAGCGACTCATCTTTACTCTATACGTTTAAAGTGTAGTGTAGCCGTCAACGTACCTTAATCGAATGGTATTGGTTCGCCAAGTTGATCTCTTATACCTATTTCTATGGTACGAAATGTATTGAATAGCAAAGGTAGGTACATAGAAGGTGAGAAATGTTTAATCATTACCCCACCATATGTGTAATTATCGAGGTTGAGCGAGACGGCTCTCAATAGACGCGATTGAACGTCTCCTGTCATATACGATTCCAAGATGTCGCTGTAGAGCATCAGCATTGTAGGTAGACCACTGGAGAGATTGGCTGGCCGATCGCTAATTATCGGTTTATCAACGACGATTACGTGAGATTTTATATTTTCAAATCCAAGAATATTCTTTAATCTCTTGGACAGCGTTAAGTTGTGCTCCACCTGACTGCAAGTAGAGTCTGTACAAATTCGATAAACACCAACGTACCCACCACACTCGAATCCAAACTTCAAATGATTTTTTACGCTGTCTAGATTATTTATCTCGTCAACGAGACTTTTGACATCTTGATAAATACCAGGTCTTATAAACGATCCCGTGACACTAGACTCTTCTGCACTCGTCTTATTGGTTATTATTTGATCTTGAGGTGTGCACTCGAGAAACACCATTCTATCGACTAGTGTTGACGGTATATGCTGAAACGTTAGTGGGACTTGAATCTCTGTAAGGGCAACAGCCCACTCACCATGTAGCTGTAGTTGCTGTGGTAGCTGTGTGACAAAGTGGCTCGTTGTATTTTCAGCAAAATAATCCATGCTGCTATTGCTAGGTAATACGATATAAAATTGATCTCTCATTTTATTTAACTTTTAAAAACACAAACTTTGACCCAAGAATTAAATTTATCGGGATAGCCTTTCCAACGAACAAAATACTCCTTTGTCCAACCTTTACCTCTAGTTTTTAAAATTTTTTCAATTTCAAACGCTGCTTTGTTCAAATCTTTTTTAACTCGTGAGAGCTCCTCCTCGTAGAAAAAACCGTCAATATCCTCGTCTGCCAAGTCTTTCAAAATGTAAACAGGGGGTTGACGTGTTAATGAAATTCTTGCAATTTTGAATAGCTCCAGTGTCCATCCGCCCTCGTAACCTTTTGCGAAAACGTTCCTAGCTCGACTGACCCGCACCAAGTCACCCACACTGTATTTAGGCTGTCTCGATTGGTTGCAGCCGTAGCGTAAATTTAAATTTTGTCGTGCTTCAGCAGCATTGTACAGAGTCACGGACGCGGGAGTCATCTTGGTGGCAGAATGCTTAGTGTGATTGTAGGCTTGCGAAAGTGGAGGTAAAACGTTAATGTATCTTTATGTATTTTTGTGTGTAAAATAACGCCACATCCGTTCTTTTATAGTCCTTATGAACCTCTCCACAACAGCAGCCTTCGTATCGGGATTCCGAACAACCCTAAAATTTATTTCCATTTTTTTCAACAGTTCCTGCATCGCTGATCCAACAAACTCCTTTGTTTTGTCCGATTGAAGCCCCAGTGGTTTCCTCTTATCACTCCGGGCCAAAATTCGCTGAAAAGCGTCAGCAACACTTTTTCCACTCTTGGTAACAATAAGTTCGATCCATGCATACTTCCTGAGAACAGCGATGACTGTGAGAAGGTAGTCGTAGCCATCGTTGTAGGAGTTTATCGATCTCATGTCCATTAAATCGACTTTCCACACATCATCAAAATTGCTAACATTATAGCATCTTCGAGGAAATCGACGGCTCACTTGTTTCTGTAAGGTATATATATCTTGCCCTTCGAGTCAATCAATCACATTTTCTCTATGATATTTTTTGCGCGTAGCGTGTAAAATCTTATCTGCACCGGCGTAAGCTGTAGACTATGGGAGGCTATAATAAAGCTGTTCAAGCATTTTTTCTGCTAATTATTTTGTTTTCTGCTTATTTGTGTTTTTCTTATCCTTTACAGATTTATTATTCTTCTTCTTCTTTTGCGTCCTATCGCACGGTTTTATTGCTTTCTTGATTCGAGAAAAGAATTTTTCAAAAGTTATTTTACTGAACATACAACAAGCGGTCATCATTGCAAAAGTTCGTTCGTCGGGTGGTGTCTCTTGAGCAAGCATACGTGAAAAAGCACGTTCGGCCAGTATATGATCAGCCTTTCTACGATTATTCTTTTTCTTGCCACTGTACGCTAGACCGTGCTCCCGACAGGCATCATCCAAAGGATTGATCCCCACCTCACCATGTTTGAGTCGTTCTACCAGTTTGGTACCCGGTCCACAAAATTTATGGCCGGGAACAGGCATCTCAAACGGCAGCAAATCAATCGCAGAGTCTAGAGCACTATTTTTTCCCCCTCCTCTACGACACTCGTTTTTTTCTTCAGTTTTGTATACTTGTCACTCATCCGACGCCATGATTGAACAATTTGTGGTGTCGGTGTAAGTTTCTTTCTCCTCCGCGCAACAGCTCACTCACTGACACCGTTAGCTGTCAGTTGCGAATGAGGAGAAGAAGAAGAAGATGCTGGCGAAGCTGCTAGACTTGGAGGCCGCGCCACAATTTCGGGCGATGAAATGTTAGGCGACGACGTCGAACCTCTAATACAGTTCAAAACCCGTTTAATGCCATTGTATTCTTGTGGTATGGACGCTTGTCGAAGCGCGGCCTCTGGGTAGAACTCTTCTTCTAGCTCTCATTGCGTCATTCACCAGGTCGATAATGTTTGCACCCTCAACAGGGACGCCATCTATGATCACAATTCCATTATGATCCCACACAATATTACCAACTCTGCACAAGTGTAACATGAGTCGTGCGGCGTTAGCACGAAATTTTTTTGGAACACTTTCGACGATATGTTCGTCAATTTTTTCCTCCTCCTCTTCCTCCTCTAGTTGACGCTGCTCATCGACAAAGTTGTCACCCGTTCGCAAGAGTCACAGCGCTTTCGTCATTATCTTCCTCTGAGAATTTTCTTTTCCTCGAATCCTTCTCGGCGCCTCGAAAGTGTAGATAGCGTTCTAAAGGCTGCTTATACTTTGACCACTTCTCCCTATCGTCTTTACAGTCTGACGAGTTCAATATATCGTTCATTTCTGCATCTAGCCTGCTCGTTATCGTTCCGGATGTCTGTACAGAGTTTAGTACCCCATCTGGGAATGAGAGACGAATGCGATCCAAGCTCTCTCGAGGTATGAGAATCATTTTTTTTGCGTGATCCATGTCTAGTGTAGCTGCTACTTTGTCACGAGAGACGCGAATAGGGTACCAATGAGAGGAGCCAGTAGAGCAGGCAGGAATCCTCCACGCTGTACAATTAGTTTTTTCTTCCTTTGTAAGCTTTCATCCGTATTAGCCAATTTTCGTAGAACAGAGACGTGCTTGCGTAATTTACTCATGTGTGTTTTGGTGAGTGGTACGTTACCGTGTAAGACGCTCAAGGCGCATTCGCAAATGTGACGAATTAATTTCGGGTCTGCTTTGCGCAACAAGACGTTTCGCTGCTGTCTATCTAGATGATACAAGGCCTGCAAAATTGCTGCGTATTTCTGTCCTAATGGATCTTGACAAGTTTTCAGAGCCATTACAGAGACACAACTGGAACATGGTTCTCAGAGTCGCGGCCATTTATCTTTTTTCGTGCCACGTATACGTACTTAAACTTGGCGTCGGGGAAAATACAAGTACGAAAGCGGCAATTGTCGGGTGTTTCTTGCGTGAGATCCAGTAAGAGATAACCAAACGGCCGCGATGTGGCGTCCTAGTAAGCTTCCTGCAAAAACCGTGGATCTTCCGGACACAGTTGTCGCGAGAGATGCTGACTTTGAATGCGATCGCGCAAGTTGCTAAATAACACGATATGCTGTGCGTTGAGCGATATGTCTCGCTGCCCCTTCCCAACCCCTGATGAAAGACATTTTGCGTGATAAATATGACACGATTATTATGATGGCTGCCTTTTGTAAAGAGATTAACGACCGCACTGCCAGAGGACGACGATTCACGCATAAGATCGTCGATGATGATCAGCTTGGGTCTCGGATCGTTTACCCACTCGCTCGATTCTGGAACACCTTCGCGGAATTCGACATTTTTACCAAGTTCCTTGTAACCCAGGCTGCCACTCGCTGTAGTCGAGAATTATGCGCTCGAAGCAGGTATCGCTCATGCGATCGCTGTACTTTAAAATTTTTTTCACAAACTCCGACTTGCCACACCCTGTCGGTCCGGCGCACATAGACGTCCACGGATGCTTCCAGCGTGTATCCATAACTGACTGACTAAGGATGGCGACCGCTCATACTGCAGTACCTCTGCCCGAGGTGCTGATGACAGCGGCAGGGGGCCCCGCGCCCGCTCACGACTCGCGTCGAGCGCTCTCGATCCACGGCTAGCGCAAGCGCACGGATGAGCTGATTCGCGCAGCCGTCGGTAACGAGCGTTTGAGATACGCGCAAGCGCACAAATGAGCTAATTCCCCCACTTACCGCTAATCAGCACTTGTGGCTCGCGGAAGCGTACGAATGAGCTAATCC
>UELU01142335.1:0-10285 GCA_900490025.1 Megastigmus dorsalis
GTACGGCCCGGGGTAAGTAGCTGGCTGCTTTCGTTACCCCCGGAAACACCCCGTTACAAAATATAACGGACATTCGTTATAGCTATAAGCTAACTTTTAGAATACTTTTGAAATTCTTCTTTAAAAAAAGAATTCTTCAAGAATTCTTTATGTATTTATTAAATTTACTTTTTTCTTATTGGGTGATCACTCCGGAAAACCCGTGAATCCGTCATATATACACTAGAACCATAAAACACGGCGCCGAAGCTTCGAGTCGCCCGCATCACCATAAAACCTACCGACACCACGACCAAACATAAGAAAAAGAATAGAGCATAGATATTACAAACAAAAACTAATTTCCCTTTTTCTTAATAATTGTTAAACACTTTTATATTAAAATTATAGTATAACACTACTTTTTGTTCAAACAAAATATATATGCTCTGTTCAAAAATCACACCTTAAGATAAGCCCAATGCGTAACTAGAACTAGTTAAACAATAATTGTACTACATTATTCTAAAATATTATAACTATTCTATTGTATCTACCGTAACATAACTAAAACATGTCATTACGTGCAAATTAAGATTTATTATAACGTGAGACAATTGTTTATACTATATTTTATAAATAGCATTATATTCTTTATACTATATTTTACATATACTGTCAAGTACGCGACTTGGATGCTGCGTTCCCACGCGCAGCCAGCGCCTACTTGACACCTGCCCTCCACCGACTTGTCGGAGACGATCCTGCTGACTCGCGTGAGAAGATCCAACCTCCCTCCAGATGAACAGACTCGGGAAACCGAGTCTAGCTCGAGTCGCGAGGAGCGCGACTCGAGGAGTCTGGACGACACCGCGACGCGGACCACTTCTCTCTCTCGCGAACTAACTGAAGTTAATATATGACTTATACTGAACACCTGCCTTTATTACTTATTTCAAATCCCCGATAACCAGCCCCGAACCGAACATCCCCACGTAACAATTGGTGCTAAGTGTGCGGTGTTCGAGAGGCAAGCGCACGGAGCGCACGGTTATTTCGGATTTTTTTTTTTCTTTATTACTTTTTGTTCATCGATCAAATTTTATATAAGTGTTTTTTGAATTTTTTTTTGATTCATTTTAAATCAACGCGAAAATCAGTGTACGCGAGACACGGAAGTGCGGCAACTAGATCGCACAGCAGTGAAGACACAGCGGGTAAGGTACCCCGCAGAACCAGACCGAAACCAGAGGACAGGAAGGAAGGAAGGAGAGGAAGGATGATCAAAGGAATCGCAATCCTCTTTAGGAATGGTCGGAGCGTCTCCCCTCCTCAATAGTTAGTAGTTCCAAATTCTTAGAAACATGATAAGTCAAATAAGCCTCATCTTGCACAGAATGATTAATTATATCAAGCACTATGGCGCTCAACTCCGGATATTACTCAAAATTATAAATAAAAAAAGTTACATGCAGAAATAGGCATGTCGATAATTTTGTGGTTAATTTTCAGTGCATAAATACCCCGTACTGGTTACAAGTTTGTGTAAAAACGACCAATCATATCCGTTTGAAATTACACACGGCGATTTATTATATCGAAAAGTATGGCGCTCAAGTCCAGGTATTCATTTTTATCATAAATAGAAAAAGATATCGTCGAACCAAAAAACAAGTTTTTATAGCTCCGAACTCCCCTTAACGATCCTCGCAGTTCAGATCGCTGCGCTTAGGTAGGTCAAATTTGTTCTTCAATATCAATCAATTACGTCTTCGTGGGTTATCGCGTCCGAGGGAGGTTTTTCCAGTTCCCCCATGTTAAAGCGCGAGTAAGCAAAATAAAATCACACTAGAATTAAGATAGAATAAAAGAGAAAAAAAGAGAAATCCCCACGCAACAATACGAATAATCACCCTATATTTTACTCTTATCTAAAAATAAAATGTTAAAATTAAGTCGCATATCCGTAAATAATTATAAACATGAAATTATGTAAAACTACACTATGGAGCAATCTTTCGGAATAACTTAGAAGTCTCACACCGCCCCACCACTCATCAGAGGATTGTTTCAGAAAAGCCAGGTATAACTTACAACCAATCACGCTCGAACTTCTAGCTCCGTATTTCTAACTCCGAATTCAGTGATAGTCTAAGTCCAAACTATACAACAGCCATCGGTACCACGTTGAAGCTACCACAGTCACCATCAACGCCGAATTCCGAATACTACTGCAGCCATCCAGCTACATCGAAGCCAAAGTATTAAAATAATCCGCCGCGCTAAATAAGTGTAAAAATATTGAGAATAGTGCAAACTACAAATAAAGAGTAAGTTTTTAATTATAAATTTATATATCTTACTATTCTTTTCTCAAACGAATACAACATTTAGTTTTCCTTGTCCTGGAGCAGTTTTTCCAAAATTCCTCCTAGCCAATCATTAGAAGTTGCTTTGTAAGCTTTCTGGGTGATTGTGGGAAACTCTTGAAATCACAAGGGTTTCTTACTAGCTATAAGCCTAGGAAGACTTAGCAGTCCATCGTGTCGATTTTACTTCTGTCCCATAGGAAAAGTACATAGTTTGATAGGGTCGTCCCGAGTTATTAGATTTTCGGATCTAGACTCGAAAGGACCAAACCGTAGATTCATTTCGACAAGTTGCGCAACAGCGCGACGTAACAAATCCAAAACAAATAGAAAAAGGTTATTAGTGATTTTATTTACTGTTTGAATATATTATCAATCTGCAATTCTTTTATTATACGTGTATTTTATGCGTATGCCCTAAGACCAATTAAAATGATGGTAAGTAAATATTATCGTTTATATGATCACTGGAATAATATAAGGTAAATGTACGGCAAACTAGAAATAAATTAAATAGATTAAGGGGATGCAGTAGCGCCCCCCCTCCTCAGAATTTTTCTCTTCAAATTATATAGAAAAACGATAACTCATATAGACCTCATCTTGTACAAAATGCTTTATTATATCGAGCACTACGTCGCTCAAGTCCAAATATTACTCAAAATTATCAGCATAAAAAGTTATAAGCATAAGTAAGTATGAACATAATTTTAAGGTTAACTTTTCAAGCATATAAACACCTCATACCTCTTCCAATTATTTGCAAAAACGACAAATCAAATCACTTTCATATTGTACAAGATGATACATTATATCGAGCACTACGCTGCTCAACTCTAAATATTCATTTTTATTATTAATACATCAAGATATAAGCGAAACAAAAAGCAAAGGCTGGTTCGAATCTCGGCCATGTCCCTTTTTATTTATTTTTTGTTTATTCAAATACTTTGTACCACTTGCTTTAAATCTATACGTACATGCATAATAAAAAACAGAAAAATATACTATTAAAATGAATTGTTTATAAAAATTTATCAAAAGAATTTAAATCAACATAATTTTTTGTGGGAAAAAATTATGCCATAATATTCAGTTTAAAATTAAATTGACAATAAAAATAAATATTAAAGAGCTATCATTATTGTAATATAAATTATAAATATTATATCACATTTTTTAGTGTTAAAAAGCTTGCATATTCGATAAATGCAATGAAAACCTATAATAAAAGTGGTGCAGATTGATAATGTATTCAAAGAGTAAATAAAATCACTAACATTTTTCTATTTTTTTTATTCAAATATAGCTGCAGTGGAAAGTATAATAAATAATAAGTATATTAATTAAATAAAGATACGTAGATAGGACTAAAGCTAGATATTTCACTACGCCGTGCATGTTCCTTTATACAGTAGTTGCATATATACGCGAAATTGTAATTTCAAATATTTATTTAAATTCAAATTACACATTTTCGTTCAATTATTTTATTCAATTTTTGGCCTGTTCTTAGATAATTAAATAAAAACTAGCAATGAACATTATTGAAGCAAATTAGTAAGGACGGCCGCTGTCAGTGCACTTTAAATATATTTAAAGGGTCTCCTTTTATACTCATGCACTTTTCCAGGTAGAAAGTCTCCCTCCTAATCCTCGCACCCATCACACACCGTACCGTCGGAGGGTTTAGCAAGGGGTTGCGCCGCCTATGCATCCCAACATTTATATTGGGCCTCAGGATTTCTTAAGTTTTCCGAAGACGCTGTGGAAAAACCTCGAAGCATATATAGGCAACAATACCAAATCCCTCTCACCCGTGATAAATAACACATGTTCGTTCCTCCCCAGTTTGGAAACAGGCGGACGCTCGAGGGATTGGCCTATACCTATGCTGTTTGTACAAATGCAAGTTATCTTATGCAGATTGCTGTCTGTCTAGATATACATATATATTTAATGCGCACGTTTGAGGGCAACTGAAGAGTCCGAAAGAGCTTTTTATGTAAGTACCTATATAATATTATGTAAATGTGAATAAACATTGTTTTAAGAATTTAAGATTTTATAAGATATTAGAATCTGCGGAGCTCAATGCTATGTGCTTTTTCCTTTTCTCTGTAGTCGTTTTTTTTGTTTTTTGTTTTTCTTTGAATTAGAAGAGTTCATCTCATCCGAATTAAAATTTTTAAAATTGAATAATAGTGCAATATAGATATGATATATATATGTATATGTATATGTATATATATATATAGATATATATTTATAAAAAACATAGTGACTTTTATGTTCTTAAATTTCACACTAAATCTGATGCGTTCGTAGTGCATCTTCATTCTTCATTGGTTGGGCAAACACGACATACGACGACACGACAGAACAAAAATAAAATAACGTCATTCTTACGGTTGTGATTTGTGATTTTTGATCTGTGTAAAAAGTAGATGTGTAAGTAGTTACTTACTACTTACAGGATGATAATTTTTATAAAATTAATCGCACCAAGAAACTTAATCTTCTAGGAGATCTAAATAATATAATTTATCTTACAACAAAACTAAGAAAAGGTACCTAGAAATTTATAAGTAGTTTTTTTTTTTCGATATTTTACATAACTCAATTTTAATAATATTTTGTTTTTAATAATGGGTATCACGTGACTATACTTAGTGCTTATTAAATTATAGGCTCAAGCAGGTTCTAATATTTAGAATGTAAACAATAAAAGTTATCCAATGAATTAATAACATTGTGTTATTCTCTCACAGTAAAACAATGTCTGGAACTGATAATTTTATGTCAGAGTCAGCATTAGAAGAAAAATGGCAATGGAGTTTGATTTCAGCTAAATCAAGTGTATCAACTGAAGATTTTCTGCAGAATTTAGGCTTGCAGCCAAGTGTAAGCAATCATAGCGCTGGAGATAAATCGCAATCCACCTTTATGTCGGCAAAGTCCAGTGATCAAGACTTAATGAATTTTGGAGATAATTCACAATCAAGCATACCGCCAAAATTGAATGTAGGTACAAAAGATCGTTTACAGAGTTTAGGCCAGCAGCCTGATGGCACTGATCATGACTGGTCTCAAATTGATTGGAGCTTACAATCTACCAACGTCCAACTGCCTAAATTTAAATTTAATGAACCTGGTCCTGCTGCCCTTGCAAGTAGTATTTTTCAACAAAATAATATGGTCAATGATGAAACAGAACAATCATTTGTCATATTAGGCAAATCATCAATAGACTTAATTAAAGAAAGTTCTTTGTCTAACTACATGGAAATTCAACAGAAAAGTGCTTCAACTGTTAGTTGAAAAGATTACTGAAAATAGAAATTTATTTTTGAAAGTTTATTTTTAATTAAATCGTATATATTTTTGCTTTTTTTACAGGATCATAATTCTTTGATAGCGATGATGAGCCCATCTGAAATTGAAAGTAGCTTAATAAAGGTTTTGGATGAAAATGTTAAACTTAAAGAAACTTTGAAACAAAATAATAATGACATAAAAAAACAATTTAATTCAATCACAATGTGGCAAAGAGAGGTAATGAAAGTTTGTGATAACCACAAACAAAAGTTCTTAGAGACTAAGGAGCTAATTAACAATCTTAAAAAAGAAAATGATGAGTTACGTCAGATACATGTAAGTAGACTATTACCTATATTTTTAATCTATAGTCTCAAATTTAAATTTAATAGCTTTTTTATTAATTTATTTTTAATTTATATAGGAACAAATATCCAGGGACGAAGGTCAAGATAATTCTATGACTAGTACAAATACCAAAGTTGGCTCTTCACTAGAAAGTGATGTATCTTCAATTCTGAAAAATTCAGATTATCATATTCCAGACAGCATTCCAGCACTTAGTCATTCTGGTGTTGCACATTTGGAAGAAAGTAATAAGTTACAAAGTGATAAAACTCAAGTAGAAGAAGAACAGGAGCTTCTGAAAAAGTTTAATACTTTATCAAAAGAATTAAATGAGACAAAAATAAACCATTTAAAAACAGTCGAAGTACATCAAGAATTAGAGACACGTTATGCAACTGATATTGAATTATTAAGTCAGCAATTGCAAAAAGCAAACAATGAATTAGATAGTTTCAAACAAAAGTCTTATGTATCCAATCCAGTCGAGTTACAAAAGCTGGTTAATCAATGCTGTGAAAGAGACATTGAATTGAAGTATTTAAAAGAGATTATTGAATCGCTGGAGCAGCAAATTAGAAAATTTCAGGAAAATGTAAGTATTAGTGAAAATAAGACTCCATGTAGATTTATAAAAATAAATCAATGTGGAAATGTTCATTGATTTTGTATAGGATTCTTTAATTTGATATTTTATAATTATATTTATTTGTAATTTTATAGTTTGTTTATTGATTGTATTTACAAATTAATTTTGTTTTTAGGCTATAACCTTCATAGATTTACCAAAAGATACATCTGAAGAGAATTCTTCAGATAGATGCTTGTTAAAGCAAAACATAGAATTTTATAATACGAAAACGTCTGAACTTGGCAAATGTTTTGCTTCTCAATGTTCACGTTATCTTCGAATACAAGAATTTTTGAAAGAATCAACTGATATAATTCAAACTTTTGAAAAGGTACAAGTTGTTCCTAATAATATATTGTCCAAAGATAAAATACAAGATTACAGAAGTAAATTGTGTGACTACCGTAAAAAATTAATTGATGAACAACTGGAAAGTATTGATGATAAACAAATGACAATAAAAGTACAAAAACAATTCCAAAAAATTTTGTCAGACTACATTTCTGTTGTTTATGAATTAGAAATATTAAAAGATGAGAATACAAAGCTTGCAACTATGCAAGCTAAAGCAGCAGAAGAGAATTCTGCAAAATTAGCAGCTATTGAAAAATATCTTATTCAAGAAAAGAACATTTTGGACAATGAAAGGGCTAGTTTATTAGAACAACGATTGACTCTTCAAATTGAAAAAAAAGCAGTTGTGGAAGAAAAAGAAAAAATTGAAGCAGAACGTAATTCTTTATCACTAGAGAAAGAAAAACTTCTAGAAGCAAGAACAAGTTTAGTTGAGGAAAGAACATCTCTTGATCGTCAGAGTCAGCTTTATGATGCTGAAAAAGAATCTATACAGAGAGAAAAAACTCTGTTACAGAGCAAATGCGAAAGTTTGTATAGGACCATAGAAAATTTAAAAAAGCACTTGGAGATTTCCAGAGAACAATGTATTAATACTGCTGAGCAGTTAAGTGTAAATAATTGTAAATTACAAGAAAATGTAAGTTTCAATACGCTCATATCTTTAAGTGAAGTAGTAAAAACTGTGTTATAATATTATAAAATATTTTATTTATAGGAGAATATAATATCAGCCTATAAATTACAATTAGAAATGCATGAATCATCATTGGAGGAAATGAGTGCTTCAAAAAAAATTTTACTAGATCAGTTGCAGTCACTTTCTATGGCAAATTTACAACTCCGCACAGACAATGACCGTTTAGGAGGAGGTCAAGAAAGTCAAGAGACTGAAGAACGTGTAAGTGGTGTCAACTCTAGAATTTAATTTTTCTGTATTTACTTATTACAAATTGGACAAATCATAGGTGTTATTATTTTGCTTTAAAGTTATCAAAAAAATTTTCACTTAAAATATAATAGGAGATTATCAGGTTCTGTGAACTATTATAAATAAAAATAATTAGTTTGAATTTTTAAGCTCTTAAGATAACTACTATTCATTTTTTTGAAAATTTTTTAAATTTCAATTCAGATGTGAGCATAAATTGCTAACAATACTATTCAAAACCGAAACACATTTTAAAAAATGAATATCTTATAATATCGTTTTTCTTGAATCCCCCCTGCACTAAGTTGATTTACCACAAAAAGAAGGTCTCATAAATTGTACACATGTTGATGATTTTATTTGAAAATTGTTATACAGGGTTTTTCAAAGTTATTGATTTCGAATCTGTGGTAAGTAAAATCATCAACTTTGTCAGATTTAAGAGTGCTTTATTGAGGTCCCTTAAGGACCCCACTTAGTACAGTTATGGTGAAAATATAAAAAACTAATCTGTGTAGATATTTCTACAAAAATAAAAATTTTAGTTTTTACGCACTATTGAAATTTTTACAAACACTTTTAAAAAACTTTAAATGTAATTTTACTATGCTTAAAAATCCTTTTAAATATTTTGTTAAGAATTTGAGAAATTATGGGGTAATGTATCACTGTAAAACGTTCAAAAAATCGATTTTTTTATATTATTTTTTTGATGGAAGGAAAGGTTATAGAATGATAATGTTTGAGGATATGGTTAAGTATATATTAAAGTACAAAAGAAACAAATTTCATCAATAAATAATACAGAATGGCGACTTTAGAGCTATTCTCCCGTGGTATGTTGAATTTGAACCTGTAAAAAATAGAAAAAATTTCACGTAATCTACATAAGTATAGCTAGTGAAATACGTCACCGTTACCGATATACTTAGCGTATTTAAGACCGTGCAAAGTTACGGAGCATTCGAACATCTCGATGACAGCGTTAACCTCCATCTTATCTAATAATTTTTCAATACGTAATAGAATAGGTATTAGCAAATTCGAAATCCCAGCCATCGAAAACCCCTAAGGAAATTTTTTGGCTAAAAAACTATTTATTTTTTAATTTTGCAATAACAATCATTTTGCAATGTCAAATTTAATATCGATTGTTAAATTCGCAATCAGAGTGATTAAGAACTCTCGAGTAAATTTTTGGTTGCAAAATTCTTTAAATAGCATGATGAATTATTGAGTTTGTTTATTAATTTTGTATTTGTGTTATTGTTTATTTCATTTTGCATTGACAAGTATTTTAATATCAAATTTGAAATCAGGATATAATAATACATTGGAAAACCGTGATATTGGAAAAACGCATATTGGCATATGTGAATCAGAACATCTAACCCCAAAAATAGAGACGATACGGCTAGTAATTGAAATTGTGCTACTACAACGTCGTTTGGTACCGAAAAAACCCGTGCCCGGCATCGAAAATCAGCGTATTCGCTCGAGTATCAGTTTTCCCCATACCAGTCACTGAAAAATCATATATATATATATATAGTATACTAGTATTGTAATTTCCGCGCATTCTACTGGGATTTAGTATTAGTTTTTCTGGTGATACTTATTCTTTCTTCGAGTACAATACTTCGATTTTACTTCCACGTCGACAATTTTACCTGATGTAAACCATCCAATCAATGATGTGACTCCGAAAAGCGACGAGAATCCACGTTTCCTCCACGATCCATCGCCAGAAACTTGCCCTTCTTTTTCATTTTTAATTTTCGCTTTTTGCGTTGCTTTCTTCATACTATAGCGTCTCGAACTGATGCTGTTGTGATGAAAATCATGTTCACTAATTTATCATAGAATGATTGAAATATCGGCCGTGGCAATTCCATAAAAGCTCAAAACTTTTCTATCCCATATAGCCCTACTATATTCTAGTAGTCGCATTTCTAGCTTGATTCGGCGATTAATTTCATATGTATTCCGTATAAATGGACTACTTAGAATGACAACTTCTGGGTAATTCGGACAAGTGATAACTATTTTGAAGCCTAAGCCCCGAGGACTTCTTTGATTGAAAGTCATATCAGAATCACACGTTTTACACTTCACGTATTGTTGAGAAAAGATTAATGATTCAATAGTCGATTTGATGATTAAGATCAAAATTATCATTTGCAAGTTTCAACTTCTTGGCAGAAGCACTAACTCCACATATCTGTTTGTTTGTCGTCTCAATGTAAAGCAATGGCTCCGATGTACTTTTTTGCCCATGTACACTTTTCCATCACTAATTGTCAACTATAAGCACTCCTAATCACAAATAAACCTATAAAAATCAGCGCTACACACAAA
>UELU01142335.1:10305-62217 GCA_900490025.1 Megastigmus dorsalis
TTCTAGTAGTCGCATTTCTAGCTTGATTCGGCGATTAATTTCATATGTATTCCGTATAAATGGACTACTTAGAATGACAACTTCTGGGTAATTCGGACAAGTGATAACTATTTTGAAGCCTAAGCCCCGAGGACTTCTTTGATTATCATTTGCAAGTTTCAACTTCTTGGCAGAAGCACTAACTCCACATATCTGTTTGTTTGTCGTCTCAATGTAAAGCAATGGCTCCGATGTACTTTTTTGCCCATGTACACTTTTCCATCACTAATTGTCAACTATAAGCACTCCTAATCACAAATAAACCTATAAAAATCAGCGCTACACACAAATCGCTACTAAACGCTACACTAACGTACTTATACTTGAAAATGATTCTAAAAAGCATAAACACTTTATAACGATATGTGTTGGTGTATTAGAGAAGTTAGAAATTAGTAGGTATTCATCCGCCGGAAGTAGTTATTTTGGAGCAGCTCGACGCGGGTGGTAAAGGGCTCAAAGTTTCAAAGAATAAATTTTTTCAGGTAATTAACTTTTTGCCCCATATTTTAGAAGCGTCAGAGCATCTTTTAAAACAATAAAAAAAATTGATTTTTGAAAATTTTACAATGGTGTTACCCCGTGAATATTTGATATCAAAAGATATATATCCAGTTTTTACTTAATATACTAAATATATTATTATTTTTTGTGCTTTTCCAGAGTTCACATGAATGATTGCATAGAAATTCTTAAAAATTTTGTCCAAAATGCAAATGTGGCTTTACAGCTGATTGCATTATGACACATATACCACACTGTATAAAATAGATTATTAACATAATCATTATCTATTTTTATAAAGTCTGCAACTCGGCTCAGGTTCTGCAGTTTTTGTGCAAGTTATGTTCATCCACAAGAACTACATGGGATTGGTCATTGTACTCCAGAGTTTGATTAGTCTCTAGCAGATTTATGATAAAAGCTATAATTTGCTTATTATCTGCTGTCGTATATTTTATATTATGTTTTATTATTACGACTAAAAAAGTATTCTTTAAATATTTCTTTCAATAAAATAGAACTTGTTTTTAACAATTTAAAGAAAATTCAAAAGGTTGTTACGTATTTGAAATAATTTATTAAAATTACTATACTTTTTTATGACAGCAGAATATATTTTGTAATCTTAACAATATTGTAAGTAACTTTGCTCAGTCTAATTTTATATGAGCAATTATCTCGGCTACGTAGTACATTTAATATTCTAGAGTGAACCGTGTAAAATTTTTATTAAAACAGTATTTAATGTAATGAAACACAATTAGAAAATGTAATGTAATTAGAAAACTGAATGTAATAAAAAACAAACTCTTAATTAATTGGTAAATAGAAAAGATTTCAGAAAAGTATTTTTATTGAAAAATGTGATTAGAGTAAAAAATTGGATTTTTTATTTATTTATATAAGATATGTATTTACTATAGCCTAGAAATAAGTATTTAATAAGTTCTTTTTACTTTATTTTACTTTATAAGTATATTATACTCAAAATAATGGGGATAGTTTAAATAATCATGACACACTTTACTGCGATTATTAATTATTACCGCATATATCATTATTATCAGTTCATTTGAAAATAATATGTACCTCATATTAAATTTGCCTGAATTTTAGTTACGAAAGATCCAAAAATAGTATGTGTTTTCTATGCTCGTTTTGACGTCCATTTTTATGTGAAATCCCACATGAATTTACAGATATTTTTTATTTTACATTTTCAAATATTAAAAACTAATTTTCTTTGTTGTGTTATTTGAATTATATGACCAAGCAGATGTGAAAGTTCTTAAGATGGTTCTTCCATATGGTCCGTATTTTGGGAAAGATTTCGACTTATTTAAAAGTTAACAATTTTTCAAACATATTTTAATATATTTTTATTCGGAATGACTAAAATTTGGCTTTATTAATTTTTAAGCTAAATGAATGCCATTTTAATAGAATCAACGCTGAAATGGAGTCGAAAACGAAGCAGAATGTAAATAATGCTTTTGAACTTTTTGGACCTCGAATTCTGGTAAATTTAAGAGGTACATGTGTGATCCAGATAAAAATTCATCTGAAAACCCAACCCACTTCAAATCTATAGATAAAATATTTTTATTATGGACCTTAGGAATAAAGTAGTATATATTTGTGTATATCTTATTATCTTCAATAGTGAGGCTGAAAATACCTAATTATATAATTATATATATTATACGTTTTGTTTGTAAGCAATTTTTAATTACGTTATGTTGACTCATTGCGTAGTGCACAATAATATGTAAAACTTGTAATTATATAAAATAAAATTTAATGGTTGTAATGAATTTATGGCTTTTCTTTTCGTGTTCAATAATATAAGTTAAGTATACCTTCGTTCTACACACAGACAATGACAGATAATGATTTATTTATTTGTTATCAGAAATATACAATAAAAGATATTCGTCTAAAAATATGTACAAAAGCGTGATATCACGATCTCAGATAATGTTGAATACTACTCTGCTCATCGCAATATGATAGTACTTATTTAATGAAATACAAAATACTGTTAGCGAGTTCAAAATATAATAAATCAAATTTAATGTCTATCAATTAGGATTTTAAAGCTACACACAGTCATATTCACACTAAACACAGTTTTACGTATGTACATATACATTTACATAATTCACGTTATAATTAGACACTATTCTGCACACGATATAAAATTTACATTTTTATGGCTCTTTCTAATGCTTAATTTAAACTCTATCACAATGACGAGGAGCGGAATCGGAAGTTTCAAAAGTGCGCATTTTGAATATGGAATGGTTTATTGTGTACCTTAGCATTATATCTTATAAAAATATTCATCAATTTATATTTAATATAAGTTAAACCTAAAAAAAAACAAATAAAATGAGCTCCATTAACAACTTTTATTTGACTGATACTACTATAGAGCATATTAAAAGACAAAATTAGGCAGTTTTTGTCAATTTGACACAGTTCGACAAATAATTACGGCTGTATGGTGTAAATATACATACTTTTTCAACTAAGAAATAAACATAAATAAAAGGAATAAAATGCTTCGAATAAAATGTAGGTATTTTATGACCTTTTTCTGAATTATCAATTTAATTTACAAGTTTAACCAGAATTTTAAACGTTTGTACTTCTTTCTATGCGAAACTCGAATGTAAAGCTCACTAGCATTTCACAATTAGTGTACATATGTGTCTTGATAAAGAGCAATTCTTTCAAAATATGATGAAAAATAAAATCATTATCCTTGAATATAAGCACTTGGCGTCAACGTCCTCAGTACATGCGTTGCTTTTTACAAGGTTGGACTCCTCCTTTGTATTTTCACGTAGGGTATATTTCTTGAAAATACACTTATTGTTTTTCTCTGCTTTTAAATGTTGTGGCACACAATTACAAGAGCATCATTGATTTTTATTTACGCTAGTCTTAATTTTTATTATTAATGTATCGGTCCACTCATTTTCTTTAAATAGTATTCTATAGTTATTATTGATATTCTTTTATTTATGAAAACAATTACTAATATTGGTAATCACTGATCAACAGTAGATCAATTAAAATTAAATCAGTTAATTGCCGCGCTTTTATCTGTGTTTGAATACTTTCCTTATTATATATATATATGCATACGCTACAAGTCGTTATTTCTAGTTTCCACACAACGAGTAAATAAAATTGACCCGAAAATATTCTCGTGTGGACAAGGATGATTCATATGTAATACATAAAAAGAAGCCATAATAGGATGTATAGGAATTATCATCATTTATTAGTGTTTTCACAATTCTATTTAAAGATTTTATTTTAAGGACTTTTGGTACATTCTATGTATAAGATAAGTTTATCCAGAAAATAACTATTTATTTCTATAAAATTATTAACTTTACATGAAACTTTAGACATAAATTAATTGAATGATCTTTCAAAATTGCGAATGCGTATCTCACACCATACTTATTTTATTAAAGACTTATCATTTTTCGCGTAAATTAATCTTCCATCCAGTAGAAAATAAGATAATTAATCAGTCAGTCAACGTGAAGAAAACTACGCTAAATCTGTTAATACAACAATCATTCGAAGATTACGAAATGGAATTATTTCACTTATTTTTTGTAAGGTGATTTTTTTATAATCATCGTAAATTTCGTAGCAGGATATCGTAGCGGAATGCGGCTGTGTTTCAATACTTAAATAATGGTACTAATTTGTACAAGAATAGTAGGTGTGTACAGCTTCTACATATAGAATTAGATTATGCTACTTTGTTTGGTATAACTAATAGTATAATATTTTCAAATTTCATTTTTACTTATTTTCGAGTGAAATGTGTAAGTACTATCAATACAATTTATAGAGAGATATTTAATTTAAAAACAATCGAGCGCCGAGATTAACGAACGTTGAGACACCGATTTTCAATAAATCTAATTTTTTTCGCGAATTTTAGAAAAAAACTATAAGTAAAAAATAAATGAGGAAGAAAGGTCTAATATAGTAAAATAATGTTTACTGGAACAATTACATACTAAGCAAAATATGATAAAAACAAAATTTTAATTTGAATTCCAAGATGTAAATCCAGGAAAAGTTTACAGAAAAAAGGTTTCAGCGAAATGCCTAAAAGAGTAAAAGGAGCTGTATATTTTTGCGTTTTAATAAGCCTCGCATCATTGTCTATTAAATATATCATTGTACGTAAGTATGTTAGTCGCGGATATGGTGGGAGACGATCAAGTCGCGTATATATAAGCCCCATTCTCCTGAATTCTCACACAAAACTTCAACATGTTGCGATATTCGGTGAGTAGAAAAGCAGGTAGAGGCGTATATAATTGTATTTCTCCTTCTTTAAACGTTACAATCAAAAGATTTAATTTATTTAAATTGGATACTAAATATAGTACTTACAATTATATTTCATGTTACTGTATATAAAATTACAATACGATGTGATTTTTATTAGCAATGTATATTCATGTATTTTCCAATTTTATATTATAATAATATAACAGGTACTGATACAACTAGTTTTTTCATTGTATTTATTAAAAAATGAAATTATAAATG
The DNA here is from genome assembly GCA_900490025.1 of Megastigmus dorsalis. Lineage (NCBI taxonomy): Eukaryota > Metazoa > Arthropoda > Insecta > Hymenoptera > Megastigmidae > Megastigmus > Megastigmus dorsalis. The sequence continues at coordinate 15,442 of UELU01142335.1, forward strand.
GACGCAAAACCATTAAATCTAATTAAAAACCTGTTTGAATTTAAAAGTATGTTTCTATCTTAATCCTTTTTTGATAATGTTTAACTTTTAACTGCCGTATTTATCTGTACTAAATTAAGCACACTTGATTAGATGCTGATTCTTTTGCTGGGAATTGCCGCGTGTTTCGGCGCGGCTCTTCCGAAATCTAGTGGAAGTCAAACTGCAGTGTCAGGGGATTCACTGCAACTACGGTAAGACTCTTATTTGTATCACCGATCTAATGAGTATACGTACCGACTTATATACTTGTAAAATAGTCAACTAATTAATTATATACGTATATATCAATTATGCGTGCATTATACATACAATAAAATCATATTCTAATTGTTTCGTGCTAAAAATGGAAAAGTCGATATTCATTTGTAATAATTTATAAATTAATTGAATTTTGTACATCCACAAATTTTTCAATTCTTTTGTAAATTATAATATTTATAATAAGATAATGCCAACATGAATAAATACTTATTCTATTTTATTGCAATGAAATTATAAGCACTTCACATTCACTGCCGGTGTTGCCATGATTTCGAAACTTCTGTTTTCTTAAGGTTGTGAAGTAGTTGTCAAATACTAGGTACTTGAATTTAGTTTAGATCTTCTAATGTGTGTAACTCTCTTTATTTCTTTCTCTAAATGAATCCTAATATTTGTCTAGTTGTTATTTGCGAATCAATTTTCTCTTATTAGCAGCAAAACATCCAAGTTTCTTTTTTTGATATAAAAATTACTAAATAAAACTGATGTAGAAATATAAGTTTTTGGAGAACAAAGTAATTGTTATACAGCTAAGTCGTCGGCTCCGAGCAACGACCTAACATCTCAGGAAAATAGGCGAAAAAGAATCAACTCGGAAAACTAGGCAAAAACGTACTTACTCAGGAAGATAGGCAATAACGTACCAACTCAGAAAAATAGACAAGAAAAGTACCAACTCGGGAACGAATTTTTTTTACACTAATTTAAGTTGAGAATACATCGTTATTTTAATATTAGCGCATGAAAAAATATTTGTTTTAAATATAAAATTAAAACTTATTTATCCTAAATAGCAATACGACATAATTATTGTTGTCTTGTATTTATGTCTTGATACTATTTATGATAACTTAGTTTTAATTTTCAAATAGTAAAAAAATTGTTTTCTAGTTGGTAGTTTCTTGCCTATTTTCCTGAGCTGGTAAGTTTTTGCCTATTTTCCTGAGTTTGTACGTTTTTGCTTATTTTCCTGAGTTGGTACACTGTTGCTCGGAGCCGACGAAGTAATATAACAAGTAAATCTAATAATTGATAGATATGCATGCATTATAAATTTTACGAACGTATTTATATATAAACATTCGACCGATACAGGTAATGATTTATTTATTTGTTATCAGAAATATACAATAAAAGAGATATACGTCTAAAAATATGTACAATTTTTAACAGGTGTATCCTGTTAAAAATGTTAAACGCATATCAACGTGGATGTAGACTGAGAATTCGTTTCGCTAAAATTCGTCAATCCCAGTACACGGGTGTAGTACGATGTTCATATATACAATGCATACAAATATTATTTAGTAGAATAGCCTCGACTGCAGTCAGACATCGATTCGCGTACAGCTACAACATATTGCCCGTATACTAATTTCGTTATGCATTTACTCGAGATGACATTTTGCGCAGGTATGGCGGGTTCGGTACAGGCCTTGGGGGCTTCGGCGGATTATGGGACCTCGGATACGGTGGATACGGCGGATACGGAGGATGGCAGGGTGGACACGGTGGTGGACATCACGGTGGCTACGGCGATTACGGTGGACATCATCACGGGGGACACGGCGGATACGGCGACTACGGCGGCCATCATCACCACGGGGGATGGCAAGGTGGCCACGGTGGTGGACATCACGGCGGTTACGGCGACTACGGTGGACATCACGGACACCACGGACATTATGCCCATCACGGATCTTACTATTGAAATGCACAATTGAAAGACTTGCGTGTATACGCATGCGGCTCGTGTGCACTTATTGCGTTCAAAGCGAAATGTAGCAGTTATATATTGCAGTTGTACATGCACACGATGAGTGAAAATTTAGTTGTACAGGATTTTATACGTTGTAAATAAATTTTTTAGAAAATTCATCTTTGGAACTTTGTTTGTTTATCCTTTTCCATTCCTACGCGGAATACTTATATAGCAAATTAAAAGAATCGGATGATATATTGCAAAGGACTTGGAATTTATTTATTGCTTAAGTCTTGAATAGGAAATCATATCAGTGTGTGTATGTTTATAGTCACCATATACAATTGCAAATTAAGCTTTCCTAAAATCTGCGTCATTCGGATTAAGAAATTCAATCGTCACCTATAATATGTATTCAAATGAGGCATTTTTATTAGAGTATATACGTCATACAGCGTCGATTGTTAAGACGCGCGCGAATAGAAATTGAGCCGAATAAAAACTTTCTCCGTACCGATGTAATTTTCGCATTTGTAAATAATTCGATAGATTATTCTCTCGTCAATTAGAGTCAAGAATTTATTTTAATACAAAGCTTTTATTTTTAATTGTATGCGTAATTGATCCATTTCCGCGTTAAGATAAAGCAATTATAGTTTATGTAAAGAAAATAAGAATAATTGTCGTTAAGCGATATACGGTAATAAAAGGTAAAAAGCGTTCTTTATGAATTACAAAAAAAATTCTTTTTGCTTATTGAATACACACTAATATTTCATCGGAAAAATGAAATTATTTTCCGAAATTAGCATTATAAATGCATTAGGTAACAATGAATCAACTTTTCGCGCTTAAACGGAAATACCCTGTATTAGCTCTCTGATGACTTCTCCGCGGAGTTTACACTCGGTTAGTCAGCCGTATGCTGCGGAATGCGCGATGCGAGTGTTGTATCCCCAGTTAGCGAAAACAACCTCCATGCGCGCGTCACTGGAAGTCACGTCAATTTTCGCGCGCGCGCGCGCGAGTCCTTTTTTTTTAGTGTTATTGTTGACGTTTTTAATAATCTTAATTTGTTTATATTGTCCACGTGATTCCGTAACATTGTAAGCTCGCATTCGCTTGTCTCATGACTCACGGCTTACGTGCGGACTAACAGGTGAAAGCAATACATTATCACCATCGATACAAAATGTAATATCGAGTATTGAATTGTTATTTATTAATGTTGCAGCACACATAATGCGAGCTTTCGCTATGCCAAGCATTGTTCTATCTAAAAGTTAATAATAGATATTTTTTCTTCGTAACTTGATTGTTTATCTACAGTAGAAAAGAGGTACACAGGCAATGGTGCAATAGTATATAAATATACTTAATTCAAATAAGCACAGCGGATGCGTGTGTACTCGACTTTGACTATACAACCAAAATGATATATCACAGGTGTTTGCACACGTCTACGGAGATCGCGATGCCGGAAATAAATAAAGCCAATAACGTTCTAGAAACGTGATCTAGTCGTTTTAAACAATTATAACCGGGGCAGCAGCGGCTCGTACGCGCGTACGGAGCTCGGCGAACAAAAGCTCGTGTAATACGAGTTTACCGGGTCATTTATCGCTTCGCGCTGTAGCGTCATTGAGCGTTTAGCGTGCTCCCATTTGACGTCACGGGGCCCGTATAAATGCCACTTCTCCCAGCCGTAACGAGCATGCACTTGCGAGAGAGCAACCCCAAAGGAGATAACACAGTGCACCTCCTACGCGATACGGTTTTTCATTCGACGAGTGTGCGCCGTGAAGAGATATATCCTTGTAATCCAGTGTGGTTTTGTGAATCGTACATATACTTACGCCGATATACCGCTATTAGATATGGTGAGTTTTTAATCAGAGTCGTTGTAAAGCTTTTGTTTAGGAACAACACTTTTTAAGCTTTGCATTTTAAATTTGAACCAACGTCCGAGTAGAAAACAACAGTGCTATTTGTACTTTTTGTTTTTTTTTTTTTTTTTGTAAAAGATTGCAGCTTCGATACTTAATCTTTAATACAAGATTGGAATAAACGATTGAAATCAATACGTATCTCTTATCGAGTGTCCTTAGCAAAACTTCCAGTACCTAACTCAATGCCTCGATTCATTCGAATCATCCAATTGATCAAAGCCACGTTTGAAATTTTCGCAGGCCGTCCTATACAAAATCCTCGCCGGTGTGCTTCTGCTGTCGGCGGTGAACGCCAGGCCATCCGACTACGTCAACTTCAACGCTCTCCAATCCGAGCCGGCGATCGAGGCGGAAGAGGCTCTCGAAGCAGCCGCCAACAACGATCCCCAGCTGTATCTGATAATCGCCGAGGCGGTCGAGAATCGCGAGAAGAACGGAGCCACGTCCTTTGTGGGCGAGGAGGCGCTGACCGAGGACGAGGTGGAGAAGCGTAGCGCCGAGGACGAGGCCGAGGACCTCGAGACTGCGGCCGGTACCAATGTTCTACGGCCGCTCTTCGTCTACAGGCAGCAGCTGGCTTATCGGGAACGCGTCAAGAAGGGCACCAAACGCTTTGGCATCAGACCCAGATTCTAATGACGCGTAGATACAACGGCTATTGATTCTTTTCGGTCTTCCAGCTAATTGGAGGAATAACACGACGGTCCAATTCTTAAGGAGCATAATAATCTTAGATTTGTTAGTGTTAAAGTGATATTGCTTTGAGAAAAAAGTAGGTGTCAGTGCAGCAAATAGGTCTAACGTTTAAGATATACGTTTTGTACATAATTAGGGATGCGAACGATGAAGGAACGACTAGACTGTGGCTGTCTCGGTGCTTTAGCCGAGATTAGCACAATGCAGTCTATTATCCGCGTATAATTCAGAGGTATTCAAGTTATATCGTTGGTCGATTGTATTAACCCCCTTAGGTTCCTGTGGCAAAGATTTATGCAAAATTTTGTCTTTGCCATTGTTATCTCGGGGATTATCGATAAAAATGCCACATCTCTAAGTATTCTGTAAGCGAATATAAAAGAAAAAGACAAATCGGCAGCTAATGAAATCGTACAAACAATTTTTACGAGTGTTAATTTATTAAAATCTCATGTGTTTAATTGTTATTGTTATTTACGTAGTTACGACGCTGTGCAAAAGTTTCAAGGTGTACGATTAAGACTGATCATTGGAGTGGTGAACATTCATAATTTGTTATTCGCGATTTTATCTTAAAAATTTATAAATCGAGGAAAGAAAATGTAACGTTGTGAACAAAATTTTATAGATTTAACGTTTGCGCAAAGAGAGACAGAGAGAGAGAGAGAGAGAAAGAAAGAGAAATGGTTAAACGATAAGCGTCGGATGTACTTATTGCGTTTTTACTTGTTCTATGTACACAATCACATTCGTATTATTTTGTATTCGATCTCATAGTTAATTAGAACGTAAGCGTAGATTATAGATTTAAAAAAGAAACAAATAGCTGTTTACCAAAGTATTTGGATAATTGGAATTATGTCCATCTTCGTGTTAGTTGTATATCTACGATTTAGTTGTGCTATCACGGTAACTAGTTGTAGTGATTGTTTTCGTAGAAAAGAAAAAAGATTAAATTATTTCTGAATGTGTACTGTGTTATTACGATGTGTGATAAGTAAGCTATTTACTAGAATAAACATTTTACAGTAATCGAAGTTCTTACTTTATTTATTTGAACCTATATATAACAAAATATATACACTTAAAGGTGTAAAATCAGTTTTGTTCATCTTCCCGTCTTCCCATCTTCCCTTTTAATAGTTACAAGTTTTTTAAATGAAAAAAATGAATTGTTTGTAGACTGCACTTGTTGGAATAAGGCATTTTTCAATTCCAAAGCGTACGAAACCAATTTAAATTTATATTTGAATGTATAAAAAATTGAAAACATCAGTGAACGATAATCTACATTATTATGGTATGTCCCACACTATACATAATTTTGTGGTCCCGTAAATATTCATAGTAGAGGCCTTTTTGCATAATCAAATGATCGTTCACTGATCTCTAATATATCTTTCGTATTGTTTATCAAGTACAAAATATTGTCCTTAAGAATTTCTCTTTCTGAATAAAATACATATCATATGAATCAATTATAAATACTTTTCAGTATCTTCTCTTTTTAATTTTGCTCTAAGCTATTCTTCTACATCGTCGAAACGATTTGCAAGAGTGTTTATAGTACTATTGCATTTTCGATAGAACTCTATATTTGCATAGCTTTTCAACACTTTGAGAAAACTTCGCTAATCATTCAACCACGTCAGGTTTCCTATCCAATTTGCAACCAACATTGCATCCGAGATGTCACTTTATAAACAAAAAAAAATGTATAACTGACATTCCTAATTACTACAAATTTACTCTTCAAATCAAAATCGAGCCATCTTATTAAAAACAGAATTTACTTTCATAAGAAAGACTGAATTATTCGCACAACGATGAGATATCTCGTTCATTACTAAATTGGTCAAAATGCACGATGACGAGATGTCTGGTCATGACATTTTTTTTAATAACATTGATGTATTGACTTTTATTACATCCTAAGCCCCACAAATTAAAGCTTAACGGCGTAGTTTTCAAATAAATCAGATTAAATATTAAAATACCTTTAATTTCCTTTTCAATTTTCAGTTGGAAAATGATAAAAATTCATGAAAATTTGATAGTATTATTGGAGTTTATAAACTTTCAAATAAATGGTCAAAAATGGCTTGATTCAGTTCGAAAAATTTTATTTGGGGGTTTTTGGGGTCGCTGAAAACAAATATGGTATTAAAATTGCAAAATTCAAAATGACGGATTGAAAATGACGACATATGTACTCTGTATTTTACAAAAATTTTAGGTGAATTTAAGGGAACATGGTAGTCATTATGGATTCACCATTTTGAATTTTGGAATTCTGATAGCAGATACGTTTTCAGTGACCCTGAAAATATAGTAATATATGCTCTTCTTCATGAATCAACCTTTCAAAAAATAGGTGAATTTTCGAATGGTAAAAGTTCGAGATAACGCAAACGCAGAGGGGGTTAAGGATAATAAGTCACTCTTCAAATTAGAAATAGAGAACACATGGAAAGAAATGTAGAAATAAATGATTCTAAACAATGGTGTTTTGAGATTATCAGAAAGATTTGAAATGAAATACTACAATTCTGATTGGCATGCGTATGGTGTCCGAAATGTACACGCGCCATTCCGCCAAAAAAATATCGCCAATTTAAATCTTCCATCCTTGTAGGTCTTTTGAGCAGAAAGAGGCGCATACTTTTAATTTTCTGTCCCATTGTAATCTTTCGAGACATACAAGCAAGAAAACAATCTTTGTACTGCAAATATTCCCTAACAAACGCACACCTTTGGTTTATCTATTTTCTTGTGTATATATCACATAGAATTTGGTCCGCCACAACGCTACATACTATATCCTAAGAATTAATTTTTTCACTTCCTAAGTTTAATATTGCCTTAATACAAGACATCCAGTGTAATAAAAAACTTTGATTTAAAAAAAATTAAATTCAATAAATATAAATTAAAAATAATAAAAACATAAGCTTTGTAAAAAATCGCAACTATCTTTATCATAATTTAATTCAACTTTTAGAGAATACGACTGGGTTTCAGGAAATAAAAAGTAGATTTTTTAATTTGAAGAAAATTTATTTCATTACAAAATGTCTGCATAAAATTATTTCGGTCTTCGGCTGTAACGTGAACTTTGATCAATCGCTTATAATGTTTATAATTAAATGCATATAACTTTGATATCCTTTTGTGTGGTCCATGAAACCAATTCTATCATATTCTTTGAATATAAAAAATAATTGATTACTATTGTCGCATACGCGACTTGGCTATTAACACTATTTATTATATATTAACTATTATTTTTTAAATAATTCAAAACACTGGTTCATCCGTTACGTTGTTGTACAAAAAATTGCGTTATTCGCTCTATATTAACGTTTACTTTTACAAGAGGTATCTCTCTATTGCAATCGTACTGCCTTGTTACAGATTTGCCAAATTGAACAATATTGCTGAAACCTTTGTTATTGAAAAATCTGTTACTGTTCCTTTGTCACTGAAAGACAGTTGCAGGTGAAATTTTCTAGATAAAGTTAAAATTATATTTACCTTAGAGTTAAGGATGTGTGAATATTTCTTCGATTTCTTATAGAAAGATTCCCATTTAAGGTAAGAAAAATCTTTTGGTGTTTCATACCACACAAAAAGGATTATACAGAATCAAATGGTATTTCGGTTTTAAATCATCATTAACGATTTTGATTTATACTTAACTGGTTGTGCAATTTAATTAGATTTCGTAAAAATCTCATTTTTTCACTGGAAATATTGTCCTTATTAATTATGACAAATATGTTCTAAAGAATTTTGTAGACATCCCACGACATATCGACTTCAGGTATTTACGGTTGTCTTAAAATCTTTATTGCAAGGTCAACATATACCGTAGAGAATATTGCAAAAAAGATATCAAAAGTATAGATAATAAACTTTCATCTACATTTTTAAACAAGTTATTAGCACTTTACGTTCAAAAGTTATGAGCGATCGAAATTTAAGTTAATTTTTGGGCCTTAAAATTTAACGGTTATTTCAGTTGAAAAATGCATCCATAGTTAACTCGTTCGATCATTCATAACTTTTGAACGAAAAGTGCTAATAACTTGTTTAAAGTGCAAATTAAAGCTTATTATCTATACTTTTGATATCTTTTTTTCAATAAAGGTTTTAAGACAACCATGATTTCTCATATATTTTGATAAAATGGGCATTAACTCGCCCTAGGCATTAAACCCTAGGGCCCATTTGACTAAAAAATGAGATGCGTATCTGATATTTTCGATCAAAGAATGTCTCTGTAAAGTTTCATCAAAATCGATTTCCCGGACTCCTTGAGTTCCCCTTGTGAGTAATTAATAATTCAAAACAATTATTAATTTTTTCATGATATTATATCGGTATTATTCGCTTTAATCCATAAGCAAATAAATTTTAAATATTTTCAGGATATTTTATAAACTCATCAACTGTGTCGTTAATTACAACGTTAGAAAGTGAATAATTACTATACTATTTTTCAATGAAATCGAAATATTTATTCTCAAGTGAATCTTCTTTTGGAAGTTCGTGATTCGTTTTAATTTTAGAATCTACATTATCACGTATTAAATTCTGACGCAATTTTTTTAATTTGGAAACAATAGGTTATTTTACCTAATACATAATTAGACATTACAACAATAGGTTATTTTACCTAATACATAATAGTCGCATTAGGTCGTACAATGGCCTGAATTACCTTTACAATTACAGATTTGTAAATGTTTTTAAAGCTACAATCGATGAAAATTTACGCAAACAATTTTTAAACATACAATCGTATCAGCACTTTCTCGAGGATAGAATGCTGCTACATGTCAATGTTATTCTCCTGCTTTGCTTCTCGACTTGTGTTTATCCCAAGTTCCAAGCTCGCCTTTGTTCCACTCAAAGTCTATACGTGCTTTCAGAGGCGGAATACCATGATATTACAACGTTTTTCTGTTCCTAAAATACATTTTTGTTGTTATTATTTTTATAAAACGTGTTATAAAACTGTCAGAACTCTTTAAAGAGAAAACATTAAAAAAAAAAACGACAATTTAATTGAAAAATTTGCAATAAAACGGTATTCCATAAAGAACAGGGAAGTACTTTAATAAAAATAATTATTTAAGATACTTGCCAAAACACATTTTAACTCCGGAAACCCTCACCTCCAGTAGTAGATCAATTTTCTCTGGCACTTGTAATAATGGTAAATCGAGCCGATGTTCAAAAAGAAGAAGTCAAAAAGAAGAAGTCCAAGAGGAAGCCTTTATAAAACTTGATTTTGCAATATTTACTCAAATAATAGAAAATTATCGCTGAACCGTTTGTTACAATACATTTGCGACGACCGTATTATCATTAATCCTCAAACTAATCGCTAGGACGGTCATACTAACTCTCGCGACTCGCGACTCGTGTTCCGTTCCGCGGTACATGTCGAAGTAGGTACTTTCTTGGGGCGTGTGTTCTCTCTCAATCTCGCTTTCGCTCACTCTTTCGTTGACTTTAATTGTTCACGCTTTTGTAAATATACCGTTTACGGTATCCTAATGGAATACAAACGTCGAGTAATACTTACGTTTTATAATATTTCGTTTAACTTTACATTTTAGTCGCAATACAAATAAATTGAAATATTAATTTTAATAAATATATTTTTCTCTCGAAGAATAAAGCTATTCTACTTTAATTATATTTTCGATGCACTGTGCGTGGTATCGTATTTTGCGCCTTGTACCAATTTTGACAAATGAAAATGTACGCCATCTGCATCGAAAAATAGTTTTCGCATCTCGGACCTTACATCCTTATGTGATTCCAAATCCATCGGATTCGTCTTTTACACCCATGGTACGAGACATACTATTTCGGTCGATTCATTTGGTTCCCTTTGTATGTGTATACAAATTTTGTATGTATATACGTATAAATATGCGAACCTGGGCCAAAATGAGGCACCGCATTGAAAAGTTCATCTGTGTATACGTATATATATTTGTATCAATATGTAGGCATTATGGTTGTAACAACTACAGAAAAGGATGTCCTGGATCAGGTAAAAACCACTGTTAATCTAAGCACAGGAGAAGTTACGTTCCAATGATACATGAGCATGAGGAATTGGTTTGTCAATCAGATTCAGTAAAGAAGCAGGTCAAAAAACTTTTAGAAGAATGTTATAAGGCTGCTGAGAGTGCTAGAAGCGTAAGCCACTATAGAATTTACTTACATCTATGCAAAAAGTAAGTTTCTTGTATTAACTTATAACAAATTAATTTTATTTTTAATATTTGAAATTTAAAATATTTGAAAAATTTTAAAATCAAGACTGAAAAAATATATTTATAACTAGTACATTTCAGTGAAAATTAATGAGCAGTGAGTGTACATATGAGGAAGATGTCCCTAGTAATGAGTTTTTAAGATCATATTCATATTAATGAATTAATAAAAAAATTTTATTTAACCAATCAAGTTGTTCTGCTTCTTCAATATTAAAACCGTATGATGTCGGTATAAGAAATTTTATCATATTTTTTATACAAAAAAAATAATAATTTATATAATAATAATAATAATTTCTATATAATAATTTATTTCAGTAAATACATGCACGATTTTCTATTAATGTTGCATTTACTGTGGACTGTCAAAGAATATTTTTCGCGATAAAATATTGAACGCTATAGAAAATCGACTTATTATAGGTGTAAAATCTTAGGGTTTAAAAAATTATGTATAAAAATGTCGAGGATAGTCAAGAATCTTTTTATGACCTTAATATTCTTAACTATAGAACATCGGAATATTATGTGTAAAAACATGGGGCTTAAGTAATTATATATAAAAGGTCCAGAAGCTGTACTCGGTAATGAGTATGAGGCATGGTCTGATAACGTACTCGGTAATGAATGTGAGAGATGGCCATAGATAAAAGTGTTTTTATCTATAATGAAGATGAAAATGTAAATGAAAAAAATATTTTTCAATGTAAAAATCAAAGAGAAGATTAAGCAATATCATTTTTTGTAACATTCTCAGATAATTAGATTTTTTTTTGCCTAGCGTGGCACTTTCGGCCCGCTAGGCAAAAAAATAGTATACACACCATGGGAAGTAAATAAGAATGCCTCAGATCGCATGTTAAGTGTCACCCGAGCCGAAGGCGAGATCATTCTTACTTTTCCTCCCTAGGTGTGTAATATACTATTAATGTGTGTAAAATCTATTAAAAAATAAACCACGTTTTTTATTATACCTTTCAAAATAGATCCTTTATATTGTATAAAAATTACGATTAAGATTTATTATACCCACATCAACAGCAGTACTTAAATTACTTAATAATAAAATATAAGTTGAAAATTAATGAAATATTTAAAAAATAAAGTTAAAAACACTAAAACCCATGTTTTTCTGATAATAAAAAGCTTATGCGATTTTATTATAAGATTAGAGTGTAGGCAATTCATATTTTACCTGAAATTGCTTTTATTTATTTTTAATTATTTATTCTTAAATTGCTAGATCCCTCATAAATTTTTTTTTGGAATTTGTTTATATGCTCAGTTCTAACGTTTTTGAAAACAAAACAGTGTTATTTGCACTTTTTAAAGTAATACCATGTACATGTACAACAATTACCAGAAGGACGAAAATGAAGTATCTTTAATTTCTGTTCTTCGAATTTGCAAGATACTTACCTTATATATACATATAGCAATTTTGAATGATCGAGGGAGGAAAATAAGTGTACATAGTAACTCGTATCATGCTAAATAAAGTAAAAATAAAAAATGGGCAACTTTAATTAGATACTGGTTTTATGATGGTTTTCACCGTATCATATGCAGGTATAAAAAATTTCATTCGATGTTTCGAGCATGGAAAAAATATTTTCAAAGCCCCAATGTGACAACAATTTAGCTCTTTTTATAAATAGAATTTTATATATAATTATTAAATAAATTAAATTTTTAGAAATAATCAAGATTTATAAATAAATTTTCCTTGTGACACACATTTTCAGCCGTCATAAACATGTACTTCTCCAATATCAATAATGCTGGAAATGTACGACATGCAAATAAATTTATTTGTATTCATGTGTTTATATATTATTGTACGCATTAGTTGTCATATACTCATATATTTATCATATATATGTATCATGTTCTGGAAAATGATGTACCAGAACGATAATAATTTATCAATAGTACACTAAGTAATTTTAACAGTAATTCAATTCATATTTTACAAGGCCAACTTTATATTACATAAATAAATAAATAATGAAACACCTGCACAAGAATTAGGAAACTATAGCTGTCCATATAAAGTTTCACTCTTTATTATCCTGGGAACACGGGGTACACCCTGAACGGTCTGGTAGTAACTTGAACCCTTCTGACATCGCCATTCCTCCTTTTGGGACTCTCAGGTCTGTCAAGTCTATTGCGCTTGTAGGTTTGCAAGTAGTCTTGGATACCGAATGGTCGCCTCTCGTAAGGACTGCCAAATTGTTGAGGTTGTTGCTGTTGTCCCCAACCACCGTAATTAGATTGAGCCCATCCGCCGTAATTGGATTGACTATAAGCTCCCCTTGCGACTCGTGCCAGGACGACGTTCGGATCCAAGAAGATGTGATCGGATGACAGCAGATCCACCGGAAGCTGTTTAGCCGAGTGCACCTCGCGACTCGTTGACGTCTCCGTGTCTCCGCTCGTCGTTGACGACAATGTGGATGCTGGCGAGGCGGGCGTCATTGTTGGCGAGTCGGTTTTCAAGGTCGATGCCACGTCCTCCGTTGACCTTGACGACGCAACCAGACAGCAGCATATCAAAAACACTTCCGCTAGGTGCTTCATTATCGCTTTGTGGGATGTAAATTTTTACTCTAACTTGGCACCGCTACTCCGCGGTAATATATTCTCTTCTCGGTTTTTATTTTATTGCGAAAAGTATAATAACGAGCCGGGGAAGCACGGAGACGCGTTGGAATTTATAAAGCACTTTGAATGCACGGTCGAGATTCGTCGGGCAGCTTGTAACATACTTAAAAACTCGAGAGTCAAGAACTGCAGCGAGGAAGCTGAAAGGTCGAATGATTTATATAGCTTTTTCGGACTCTGTGCACAGGGACTGTTAAGTAGTCATAATCACGAGTAAATTGAGTGTTAATCGTTTAACAAGCGGCAGATTCCTCGAACGAACTCGCGAGTCTTTTTCCGCTTGATATTTTTTTTTTGTTTTTTCGATATATCAAGAGGAGCGAATGATTTAGTTAGGTGGTAATAAGAATAGAACTGATGTACTTTACCGAGTTTAAAAATATACTATTTGTTTTCGATAATGTATCTAATGTATCGTGATTTAATTTTATTAAAATGTTAAGAAAGATTAAAATGATTCAATGAAAAAAACATGTATATTGTTTTGCTATAAAGTAAAAGTTTTCGATGTTTTTAAATAAAATCAAACTTACAACTTTTTAGAAGATAAATTTTATTGGAATATAACTACCTACGATAACTATATTTTTATATTAGTCTCATAGACCTTACCGTTACAGAATGTAAGTAATTCGATTTAGTAATTACTTAAGTATTAATTTAATTCATAAATTTTTGTTTTATCAAATATAAAAATATCTACTTTTTCTGCAAAGATTCATGAAGCAATTCAAGACTAAAGGTAAAGTATAACTTTCAATATGTTTTCTTGACATCGAAAACTATGAAAACATCCATCATCAATAAATTTATCGCATTCGAGCAAAGAAACAATCCTAGTGGTCCAAAACAGGTGATACAATAAAGGTGTGATCCAAATTATTTCGTTTGTACTGCGCAAAACAATCGGCTACGGCCGGTCTTTACGCGTCTTGCGCGTCTTTTAGCAGCGACGTGCTAACACGTCGCTGCTTCAATATAAAAACTCACGGCTCACCGTTATCACCGACCAGAGACGCAAACCTTTTGTACAGACATATAACTCAGACATCCGAGACATTCCGAAGGTTCGCACCTTGACCAACTGGAAAAAAAACCCTTTTAAAAATAAAATGGGGAGTTTCGAACAAGTGAGTACACAAATAAAACATGGACCCGCGTGGAAGAAAATAATCTTTGTGTGCTTATACCTATTGCTATGGCTGGAAGATGTGTAGACATTGTAACAATACAGAATAATTCGAATCTTTCTTAAATTTATGAAAAAGCTTTGCAATCGAATAGTTTGCATTAAATAAATTTATCAAATGAAATTCCAATTGAATTTTAATTTCTTGATTTTCCGGCAATAAATAATTTTTGATAGATCAAAGGAAAATATTTTACAATGTTACAGTTTTCGATGTCCCGAGGTTAATTTTCACCGTTTATCGTGGATTGCAGGTAAAACGCACACTCGTATTTGTGTGTATGGTTTCGGTGGCCTTTGTGAGCTGCCAAGATGTAGTGGAACAAAATGATACGAAAACACTGGGCTTGCAAGATCCTAACGTGGATGCTACAGTGAAATCAGCACTGGAAAATGGATCGGTTTCCGAAGTAGTAGTCAGAAAAGATTTGCTCTTATTTCCTGTTAACGCCCCGAATTTGGTATGTCCAAATTATTGAGTAAACTTTTTTTAACCCTTTTGATTTTAAAATGTACAATATTTCTATAACTTATAATTAGAATTTAAAACGTTAATTTTTAACAATTTCTTAAAAGATTTATTTTATAGAAATATTATTTTTATAATATTATATCATGGGTTGCAGGTCATAGCGCACAGACAAGAAATACATGCTATACCACAGAATAACGATTCTAATAAAATCGATGGAAAACCAACAGCTGCTGAAGTAGCGGAAGTTAATGAATACAGTCTATCCCAATTAGTTTCAACAAATGATACTGATAACAACAATGAGACAGTAAGTAGAATATCTAGTTTATTGCATTAAAGATGAACATTTAGTCAGAAATAGTATTAAATATTATCACCAACATTTTCAGGAAAGCGAAAGTAACCCAATCCCAGCCCCGTCGTTTTCTAACTTCCCGCAAAATGATTCAGTACTGGAGCCCGGAAAGCTCCTGGAAATCGTTTCGGGCTTCAATCTCTCGGATGGACTGGCTACCGAAAAAGTTCCACTTCCGGACCAAGTACAGAACATTAGCATACCTAAACAATCTATCGTGGACCTGCTATCGAAGTCGCTACCAGAGCCAAATGACACATCCATAACATCAGCTTCCGCCAGCAATATTGTCAAAAGGTCTATCGATCCTAGAGAAGAAGACGAAGACGACGAGGATTCGGTAAGTGCAGAAAACAACGACAAAGCTTCGAACGGTTCTAAAATCGCGGAAAGATCCGTTGATTCGGAAGAAAGCGATGAAGACGATAGCGATTCGGACAGTAAAGAAGACGGAGTTAGTAGTACCACGACAACCAGTACCACAGAAGGTGATAGTACCAGTACCACAGAAAAAGATGGCACCAGTAGCACAACAAATGATGGCAGTAGTTCTACCACCTCAAAAGTTGTAGAAAGGTCCGCTGAAGATGATGAAGATGACAGTACTTCAAGCAGCACGGAATACTACGATCATGAGGTAGGTATCGCTTAATTGGTTTCTTTTGCTAAAAAAATACTAGCTGTGATTGGATTTAGACTTTTAGTTTTTAGACTTTGCTTAAAATATAGTGTACGTTGTTCATCAATCATCAATCAAACGTTTAATTTCTTGAAAGTACATTTAAAGGAGTTTATTTTTACACGGTATCTTCAAGTCGCATAAGTCTTCTAAGATAATTGGAATAAAAATAGAAAGAAAAAATTTGAATAACGTGTGATTCTTACAAAATATAATGACTTTTGAAATTTCAAAGTAATCAGTTCAAAATATAAATCTTCGAGATTACACAATTCTGATATTTAATACAGCTTTTATTAAAAACGGTAATTACAAAAGTTAAACATCAAACTAACAACCATTTGTAGGAGTGATTCCTGAAGTTCCAGAAGTTCAGAATTGTCACCTGACTTCCAGGTCGATGTCACAACTGAAAAACTAATTAAGAACTCGGCGGACATCACGAGCGATGGCGAAGCTATGAATGGATTAAGTACCTACATGCAAAGATTAAGAGACGATTCGGTAGACGACATGGATGTTGCGGAGGATATAGTATTCAGACCTCTCTTCAGATATCGTCAGGAAACGAGATTAAAGCAGGATTATAGACGACCGCGTTATGACAATTATGGATCAGATTATGGTAATCGATATCGTTATAAGTCGGACAATTCAGATTATGATTGATTTTAAAACAGACGTATGAAATTTTTAATTTTTGTTCCATTTAAAATTTAACTTAATTTTATTTATTTTTAGATTAATGAGTACTTTGTTACTATACTATTGTTTTCATTACAGAAATGTTTCTTGTTTATTTTCTGCACTATT
The DNA here is from genome assembly GCA_900490025.1 of Megastigmus dorsalis. Classification (NCBI taxonomy): domain Eukaryota; kingdom Metazoa; phylum Arthropoda; class Insecta; order Hymenoptera; family Megastigmidae; genus Megastigmus; species Megastigmus dorsalis. The sequence continues at coordinate 32,569 of UELU01142335.1, forward strand.
AATTCATTGTAAAAAATAATAATAATTATTTATTAAGTGATTGCTTTTTTACAATGTTTTAATAAATTATCGTTAACGGAAATAATAGAAATCTATGGGTACTGGGTTTTAGCTTTTTCTATATTCCGAAAAAAGAAGTTAGTGTAGACATTACTTTTGAGACTTGATTTTTTTACCGCACTTTAAAGTATTATGAGTGAATATATATGTACTGTTTAGACCAGTACTTTACTGTAATTAAAGAATACATATGATATAGTAACTTTTTTCCGTACTTTGAATATTTGCAACATTTTATGTATTACTATCTATTCGTATGTTTATGTAATTAAAAAAAATAAACAACTATCTCGTTTAAGTCTGTGTTAAATTTTTGTAAATTAATAAACTTTGTAAATTAAATAATGAATAAAACGTAATTAAGATTTGTTACAAAATAGCCCTACTACGTACTATTAGTGAACCTGCTCTTCTTTACTTGCCTCTACACAAAAAATAAGGAATCAAAAAATAGTTTGGATACACAAGATTAGAATAGTTTTAGAAACATGAAGGATTGCCACGAAGAAAGTCATCACTGAGAACATGAAAAATTGAAAAAAGTCCTCTTACTTGGTGGTATATAGTAAAAACAAAATATTGAAAATTAACAGTCTCCCTCTACTTTTTTTTATACACGCTAAACCATGATATAAGTTTCATATACTTATCTTGTAAGATAAAGGGAAAAGGATTAATAGTCGACTTGATCGTTGAGCAAGTTTTATTTTCAGAAACAGTGTCTTTTTTTTTATTTTACAGTCTCAACTTTGTTTTTATTACTTTTACAGTCTTTATCTAACATACAAAAAGTACATAGGAACGATAAGCGAATTTCACTTTTCAGTATTATATAAATTATATACATAAGGCTATGCAAATACTAAAGAATTTGGCTACTGCCTATTTATTAACACACTTTTCTTGCGTTTCAAAATCTAGAAATCATTGCAGTAGTTAAAAATGTCCGATTAAATAGATTATTTGGAAGCTAAATCGCAGATTAAATTCGACTTTCAGATCGAGCATCTGTAACATTGAATTCACACCTCGTAGTCAATGAAGCTATAAAATATTATTTTATCGTTCATAATGATGAGAAATCGTTACAGACTGATGGTTAGCCCCAGTAGCCATGATATCCTCCTCCATATCCTCTACCCCAGCCGCCGTATCCTCGACCGCCCCATCCGCCTCCGTAATATCCTCGTCCTCCCCAGCCTCCATAGTGACCTCTGCCACCCCAGCCTCCGTGGTAGCCTCGCCCACCCCAACCTCGATATCCATAGCCTCCGTAGCCTCCGTAACCTCCGTAACCTCCGTAACCGCCTCTGTATATTATACAATAAAAATATTTTTTGAAAATGCGCTTTTCTTATTATTTGTATAGGGATCAGATTTTTATGAATATCATGAGTTCATTGTGATAAAAACCTTGAATTTTTTTCTTATCTCATGCATTAATTTGTAGTTCATATACTATATCAACTAAAAACATGATACACTCTCATTCTACCAAAAAGATAAAGAATTTTTTTGCTCCTGACAAGACAAATAACGTATACGACAAAGCAGGAAATCCAGGAAAAAACATGTATTGTGGAACTTTTTTTGCATCAAAAGCTAATGAAACAAGTATATAATGCTTACAGGCTATTTGTCTATTCGTTGCAGTGTCTAGGAAAAAAGCGTAACAGATTTACGCGTGTACAGCACTGACAATTCTGCGAACCACTAGATTCTAATTTATATTTTTGTAAATATTCATCTGGAAATGAGTCATATTCAAAGTATAATGTTTTTACAAAGTGAGAGGCAGATGTCCAAATGAAAATTAGTTGATAATGATAATTTAATTAACTTACCGCCAGAAAGTTGCTGCAGTATCTAAATCGTCAGGTTCTTCTGCATTTGAATCTTTTTCAGGCTCTATATTAACAGGATTCACAGGTTCGAGATCCGCAGGTGCTTGGGCAACGACTAAGCCCACAAGTAGCATACCCAGCATTACTAGCATCTACAATGGAAAATTGTACATAAATATTTCTAAAATATATAATAAATTATTTAGTCAATCTTTTAACGCTTTAAAAGAAGTATTCGCATGTGTAAAATAAGTACATTTTTTATGGCTAAGAGAAGATGCGGAAAAATGTAGAATGCAATTGGTATGCCAAGCGTAAAGAAAGAAGCTCGAGGAATACAAAACTAGTGTAGGAACATAAAGTAATGATAAAATGTAAAAATACATTGCATGTAAAGAACAGATATTTTATATATTTAAATTAAGTAAAATCAGTTATGCTACTAACACATGATTAGATGGAGGTTTATTTTATGGAGAAAAGAAAAAATTAAAAAGGAAAAATTAAAAACGCGCGAAACACACTCACTTTCTCTTAGTCCTCCGCTCTCTTCGCTCATTACTCTTTGGTAAAAACTAAATACTTTAATTGTTTAAGGTGTACATTTCCTCGTTCCTCCTCTTATTCATTTAAATGCTTCATGATTTTGGAAAACTCTCTCCCCATTTCCTTCTTAGAATTATAATATATTAACTATCAGTATATCAACGTCCTCCGATCCGAAACGTTGTACACCTTGAACAATTAAAGTGTTTAGTTTTTACCAAAGAATAATGAGCGAAGAGAGCGGAGGACTAAGAGAAAGTGAATGCGTTTTGCGCGTTTTTAACTTTTCAGCTTTTTAATTTTTCCTTTTTTTCAATGAATTTTCGAGTCATATATTAATTTTTCCGTGATTTTGTTTTTCAGTTTTAACGATTTAAATTCGACTATATAGAATTTGATTTCTGTTAGTATGTATTGGTTCATAAGTCTTGAGGTATGTTGGTTTTTGTATAGCTTTTCTGTTAGTGCATAGAAGTGTTGGTTTTTTTTGTTAATATTTTGTAATAGTTTTTATTCAGCCCGAAGAGGAAGGTATATGTCTTTAAGCCCTCGAAACGTTGCAAAATTAAAATAAAAAAAAAATGTTTTGCAATTTATTTCATGAAGATCAGTAAATTCCTTCATCCGGCGTTATCTTAAAATCTTATTTAAATGGATCGTACAAAGCTATGCTGTTCTTACAGCGTAGAAAAACATTTTATTTGAATAGATTTTTAAAAAACATTGATTGAAATTCAGTATTTTTCTCTGATTGTTTGTTTTTACTTTCACGTATAAAGTAGATCTCACAATCAACTCATGGATCAATTATCACACTTCTCTCTGTATTAAGGTTTCCTTCAAGTTAATTTTTTTCAAGCTGAACGTCTCTTCACATATTAATGAGAGATAGAACGAATAGCGTAGAGGACTTCCCCTTTTAACTTCGCACTATACAGAAGCAAGTATATGATTTGTTGATCCTCCTCACTGGTGCCTAATAGAGGAAGTTTTCTACTGGAGAAAATTGTGTGTGTTCGTGTTAAGTTTTAGGAAGATAAGTGCCAATGAATTGGCAACGGTTTTTTTTTATTGATCAATACAATGACATTAGTTTTTCGTGATCAAACAGATTGAATTATGAACGCACAGAACAATGATATCAGTTTTAAAATGAATACTTAAGATTCGTGCACTATAGCTTAATAAAAACGCACAATAAACACTGATCCAAACTATTATCACTTATTTACACGATAATATGATCCTCTACTCACCAAGTGTCGCAACATGTTGAAAGATTGTGCAGCATGGGACACGAGGATCAGGCTTATATACGTGACTATACCGACTGCATGATCATCCTCTCTCCCTCCACGGTATACATACGTCCAGCCAACGACGGTTTATATTGCAATGTCAGGTTGACGCCCGGACACAAGGGGCTTCCCGTGCAGAAGAACGTGCGAGGTCACTCTGTTTTTACCTTTTCGAGACGTTTTCCATGCGATGGAAAGAGACGCAATGCTTCTGAGAATTTGTATGCATCGCAATTTTGTTAAAAGTGCGGTTAGAACAATGTTACTTTAAAAAGCATAGGACTATTTGTTTGTCACAATAGTTTTATATTTAACACTGGAGAAAATTTTATTTCCTTTATATAAAAACTAGGTCTTTTTTTTAAGCATCATCTGGCGTTTTATAGAATTGGTATAGTCTTCTGAAAAATAGTTTCTTTTCGTTGATTTTTAAGTGCTAGAAATTAATTTCCCATTGGCATTATGAAAGGTATACTTTTATAGTTAAAAATGCTAATTAAAAAGTGGTGTTATTTGAAGTCCTATAATATCAATAGCTTCACATAATCTTTTGAGGTATTTTCAAGTTATCGATAAATATTCAATATAGATATTTTTGTAAAATTCTGGTATTTTCTATGGGCATATCGCATAAGAAATTTACTTGCTTAAAAATATTTCAATCATTATTACGCAGCGAATTTGGATGTTGATGTTAAGAACAGATTTCTTGCAGCGGATGAGTAATCTTTTTAAATTCTAAAAATCGTAAATATTTCAAACTCAACTATTTCAGCATTTTACAAGATCAAAATTCAATCAAATAATAATATATTTTGGGGGATGATTAAAATTGAACATTTTGATCGTGCAAATTGTGGATTGACATTTTTAGTATTAATGAAAATACAATAACATTTACATTGAGATGAGAGTTTTCTCGGGATTCAATCGTATTATAAGCATAAGCAAACCCGAAAAAACGCTCATTAGAATGTATAAGACATCATCGTCAAAGCTTCAAATAACAATAAAATTCTTAATGCAAGTCATAGATTTTCATTAAAGCTCAGAAAATTAATAAACATATACATCTACCTATTTATTGGTTGTTTATTTCAATAATAAAATGTATTTTAAACTATATAAAAGTGTTAGTTTGATTGAGATGAAGTGATTCAAATTTGTAGGCTCACTGTATCGTAAAAGAACGGAATTAAAATATATGATTCAGCTGGTATTCCGGTTCCAGGATGCTATAAAAAATCCAAACATTGCTATCCTGTTGATGACAGTGGAATGCTGTAAAGGAATTGAAGGTAGGTACTCGAGTTGGGTAGTACGACTATAAGGAAAGACTTTAAAATATTATTTTAAAAAATGGAGAAAGAAAATATTTTGTTTACGAAAGCGTTGCCGAGTTCTGAACATCTTTTGTACGTGATTAATTTTAGAATCCGCTGAATCACGTCAAACAAACTTGGACACAATATGATTATTTCGTAGGTATTAGAATATATTCGAAGACAAAATTTATAGATGTATGCTCATTTTTTTTAATTTAATTTAATTTTATTATTATATATAACTACTCTGCTTTTCTTTTGAAAGCTGAATTATGAAATGTTTATGAAGAAATTTGAGATATCGATGGGAAAATAAACTTGAAGAACTTATTGTTAAATAAGTGTTGTAATAATTAGCAGTTTTTATTACAAATTGTGCTTCGTAATTGAAGCAGATTTAATTTTAAATTACTTTAACAGATTTGAACATTATTGAGTGTGAATCGTAAAGTAATCGAAGTAATCGACAAAATTTTTATTATTATCACCTTTCGTAGATACTTTTTATTCATATTTATTCATAAAACATAGCTTATCCGTGGTCGATCATTTATTCAAAGTCGATAATTTAGAGTACTGATTTATCTTAAATAGAATTTCACGACATTCACGGTACCATCGTTGCCAACAGCTTTATCAACATCAATTCAGGTTGCACGCTTTTCTATGTCACAAGAGAGCGAGTTTGCTTTTAAAAATAACGTAACTATTAATCAAATATTTTATATGGAATGCTTATGAGCGTACGACCGACTACAGAGAGATAATGCAGCTTTCTGGAACTGTCGATATCAATAAAGTTTTATATCCTTATTAGAATCATTATAAGGTCAAGAGATGGTCAATATTCAGAAATATTTTATGTCAAAGGAAATGTTGATTGCATGTTCATTTTTTTTAATTTAGTTTTACTTTAATATTAAATATAAATACTCTTTTTTTCTTTTGAAAGCTGAATTATAAAATGTTTATGAAGTAATGTGAGATACAAATTGAAAAATGATTTTGAAGAGCTTATAGTTAAATAAATGTTGTAATATAATTAAATTAAATATATATATATATATCTCCTAAAAAATAACTTTTAAAAAAGGATAATATAATCAACGCTTAACTCAAGTGTCTAAAAAAAAATTGCGAAATTTTCCAAAAAAACTTTTAGAAAAGTAAAATGTAGACAAGTAAGTTTTTATATATAAACTTAAAAATATTATGAAAGAAACATATCTATTGTAAAGTTTTTTAATTACATTCTAAAAAAATGATTCTAAATTAAAATAACTAAAATGACCTAGAAACTGCTAAGACAAAAAGGATACTTGACAATTTTTGAGATGATATCAAAACTTTCTTTAGCCAAATTTTGTCATTAGAAATTGGAAGTTAAAAAACCTTACCATTTGCATTAATAAAATAATATAATAAACAAGAACATTTAATGAATAAGAACAAAAATAGCAAACATATGAATTAAAGTAATTATTACACGTAATAAATTGTTAAATAAATTATGAAACATTTAAATTTATACAATATATGTACTTTACTATAATTTCTACATACTATACTGATCTATTTTTCCATAAACTTTTGCATATGCAAACTTTATTTAAACAAGATTGTAACAGTCTGGTTTGAACATATACATAAGTTGTTGCACAATTAGGTATAATCATCGCTAATTTTAAGTATAGATATTTGTACTAACTGCGAGTTTTTTTTTTGGGGGGGGGGGAGAAGGGGGTTATTGTATATATTGTATGTATAAGTAATTGCAATTGTGCATGAAAATAAAATTCATGGTCGTATTTTTTTAGTTCATAGAATGAGACTCAACTAACAAAATTTTAAAATGCTCTTCCGGCAGAAGCCGGTGGAGTAAAATTACCGACAGTGCCAGCTGTAACGGTCATACTTATTTTTTAAAATTTTTAATATTTTAGCCTTTTTCGAGTTGAGCCCAATTCTTTGTATGTCACAGAATTGGACTAAACTTGAAAAATGTTAAAATATTGAAAATTGAGCGAAAAATGTATGAAACCGCAAATGTCGCAAATATGTTTATCCGGCTTCATCTTGTAACTATTCTATTGACAATCAATATTCTAAATTTTTCTGTTTACCATAAATTACCATTAAAATATTTCTTTATTTTCCATTCTTTACTATAATTTCTTCATACTGCACTGACCAATTTTTTTACAAACTTTTTCAGTGCAACTTTATTCTGCATAAGATTGCAATTGTCTAGTTATTTTAACGTGTACAATTAGCCAAGCAAAGCTAAAGGTTTTTTTTGGGGCGTGGGGCAAATCGAATAAGGCGAATACTTATAAGTAAATATAATTGTGCGAGAAAATAAAATTCATCGTCATCTTTTTGTATACTCACATAAACGAGCACAGAAGCGAAGCAAAAATCTGGATTTGGCTGTGTACGCGTCAAGGCGACTCAAGCTATCGTCGATAAAACAGTATCTTTTTTTGGTTTGGCATTTATCAACAATCAAAGTGCCTTTTTCACTGTCAGAAGACGGCTTGAAGCGCAGGGATTTTCTTTGTGGTAGTCCAAATTTATAAAGAGAACTTTTAAGGCCGTTTTAAGGCCGTTACAGGCAAAAAGAAAAAGTATCAGGAACAGGAACCCTAAATCTACAGAATTTAAAAAAATAAATGAGCAAAATTTTGCGAATTTGTTTAATCTTAATTTGAAAAATAATATTCCATTGGGGTATTTGCGATCACCGTGATTGATCGTATTAAATGGCAGTCTGGAAAAAGAGGTTAGACGTCACTTGCAATTTTTATCTTATCTTATTTAAAAAACTTATAGTTATAGTATTTCGAGCTTTACTTATAAATAATCTTCTTAGTAATTAAAGTGCTTATCGTCTCCGGTGTCCTGTGTCCGGTGCCCAATGTCAAGGTTCATATATGTTTTTCTTTTTAAGTAACAATCTAATAGTAATTGGTAATTGGTAAATGGTAAATAGCTTTTATCAATCGAAATCGCTAATGTTAATCAAAATGATACAATGGCAATTATAAATTTAAATTCCACGCCTTACACTTTACAGAACGAAAAATAAATGATTGATACTGGGTACATAAATAATTTAAGCTATGTTATAAATTACACAGGCCCACATACAAAAAATTCCTACGTATTTTGTCCTTCAAATAAATTAAACAAGCTTATTTATCAAATTAAAAATATTACTTATGTCGACTGTACTCTATTGCCCATGAATATTGATTAGACTGTAAGACCGATAGAAAGATCTTTGTCAGTTAATTTACCAAATGCTTAGGAAAAATATACAGCTCTCAAGGTGTAAAAGTTATATTTATACATATTTTGACATTATTAAAGCAGCTTTACTCCTGTTATAGAATGCCGTCGAAAATCGATTTTTTCGTAATATCATTATTATCTCAAAAAATAAAAAATCTTAATGCCTGAACATTGAATAAATACGTGATAATATATTCTCAATAATTTAATAAATTCTAAATAACAAAAGAATGACGCAAGCTATTATAAAAAATTAGGCACATAAAAAAATAAAAATCGAAAAGTCCTTATCTTAATTTCAATTTTTCAATCGCCTAAAAACCACGAATAAAATGAATTTTATTTCATCAATAGAAAGTTTTCTCTCTGTGTATGCAATAACACGTATTATCAGGTAATTTTTCATGTACATATCGATAGCTATACACTATAATAAAACAATCCTTACGAATCAAACCAAACTGCTATAAATAAAAACTATAGCAGTCAAGAACCAAAGCTACCCTATTTGTTTATGAAATCAGCATTTTTATGATTTATTAATTGGAACGATTTCAATAAAAAATGTCACAAATTTTGAGGATGTGTGACGATGCAAGGATGTGAAGAAAATATTTTTTATAACTAAATGCGTACAACTCGTCTTTAGATTCCTGTTTAACGTGCGTAAAATATCCATTTTTTTGGTTGCTTACCCCACACTAAAAAGGTATGTAGAGTCGAGTTTTACGGACTTATAAAAAATATGGTTCGACACATGTGCGTGAGCAAGCGAACCTTGCACGGATGTATTGTCGCCCTCGCATCGCCCAGGCGACAAATTACACCCGTGACAGAATCGCCTACTTTACGCAGTAGTATCGAAGTATACTAATTTCTGTTTAATTCGAACCCAAATAAACAATGAATCCTAAAAGTTATATATTTTATTAGCTCAATCATTATCTCAACATGATTATTCTTACTCAATGTTCCTTTATTTGGGTGTTAATGTTATATTTAACAAAAAATATTGGTGCATATCTCGAAAACAGTATCGATGTTATGGAAAAACACAATAAACTATCTGAAGTCTTGGTAAGCAATTTTGTTAACGATTTCAGTACTTGGTAAGAGTTTGTTCCTCTATAAACTACTAATTATATCTTTATTTTCAAGGGAATATTTCTAAATTGTATTGTTGGACACAGTAATACTGTTGTACTTATTGGAGATTGGTCTAACGTTGACTTTTACTATTCGAATCAACGTCGACCATCTTTTACATTTTACAATATAGATAAATTCCACGAACAGGTTATTCTCTATCATCGCGAAAATTACAATAAATATCACAATATCAATGAAAGCACCATAGGTCAGAAAAAACACCGTGCAAGATATGTCGCTCTCAGTGTTTCGAATAGTTCACAACTTATGCTTTTATTAGAAGGTTTAAGATTATCCATTTGGTGGGACCACAACGCAATCTTTTTATTAATTGATCAAAATGCACGAAACGGGTGCACCCAGGCTCGGAAGTTCTTGAATGTAATATGGGATTTTAACATCTTATCCGCAGTATATATATGTTTTAGTTCGAATAATAAACTGCTCATCTATTCCTTCAATCCATTTGCACCCTTAGCTCCGGCTGAATGGAAAAAAGTCGAAAACTTCATGACGGGTACAAATAAGTCGACACTGTTTCAATTCGCAATTGATGGTTTATTGCATGCAAATAGTAAGTGTTAATGTAAATAATCAGTTTACGTTTATGTTTTAAAATTAATTAATTTCGATACCATTTTTTGTATTGCAGATTCTTCGATTTGTGATCAGTGGTTCTTTGATAAAACTAAGCATTTAAATAATCATAATATAAAAGCTGCTTTTTTTGAGTTTAGTAATACGGATATGTACGATGGTACTAAAATAGGTTTAAGCAGATTTATTGGATCTTCGTTTGACATTTTTTCTACAATAGTAACATCAATGAAGGCAACTGCTACTTTGAAATTATCCGCAAATGTAAAGTACATTGATAAAGACGGCAATGGCCAAGGAACGTTCAAGGATATACAAGATGGTATAGTAGATTATCTTGTAACTGCTATGTTCGTACGAGATTATTGGTATATGCAATCATACCCATATGAGAGCGGAGGCGGTCTGTGTCTATCGACTATTAAGAACCGGATTTCATTCGTTGACCAATTTTTATCTTTTATAGATTCTACAATTTTCTTCTTATTTTTTATTCTAATGATGGTATCAGTTATGTTGCTAAGATGTTTCCTAAGAATTCCTGTATTTTTATCTGTATTAGAATGCCTTCGAATGCTCGTAGGTACACCAACCACTATCAAACCGAAAACTGCATTTACAAGAATTTTTCTTCTAATGAACCTACTAACATTTTGGATAGTAAACTGTAACTTGAACAGTTCTCTAAATGTTCTTTTTACAGTTCCAAAATACCATCCAACTATCGATACAGAGGAAGATTTAATAAAATTCAACTTGAAAATTTATGGTATGATAAATCATAAACAGTATTTACGGCGTAACGAACTTCGGAATCGTTATGAAGTTATAGATAATATTACTGAATGCTTTAATCGTCTATTGCAAGCAGAGCGAATATGCTGTTTTTTCTCCTGTGAGCCTATGCGAAACTATATTCAAGAATCTGATTCTATTCACATATCTGATCAAAACTCATTGTGTTTACCATCGGTGCATACATTTAGAAATAATTGGCCTCTTGCTTCAAAATATAACCATATTATGTCAAAATTGCAAGAAGCAGGTATACTTGATTTGATTAAAAAGAGAAATAGAGAACATTTGTTAAGAGATCGCAGTTTTAATATCATTGATGTTGACATACGCGAAGATAAGAAATTATTAACAGTTTTATGGCTCATACTGTTATGGGGCTTTCTATTGTCATGCTTCACGTTCGTTGTGGAACTTTTGCACAGTAAGATTACACAATGTGATTATAAAAAGTATTATACATTTAAAAAATGAACTACCCATTTCGCATTGTTCCTTGCAATTTTTGAATAACACACAACTTTATGGCTGAAATTGTATCAATTAATTGGGAGTTTGTATTGTTTGAAAATTAAAGAAAGTACTAATTACTTATCTCAACTTTTTAAAAGATTAATTGCATCTTTATTTTGTTAATAGCCACGTATAGTCGTTCAAATGTCTTATTTCGTCAGCATTAGAACATATTTGAAGACGAAATTTATAAATGTATGCTTTATTTTTTTAATTTAGTTTTATTTTATTATTAAATATAAATACTCGTTTCTTCTTTTGTAAGTTGAATTATAAAATGTTTATACATACATTTGAGATATAGATTGGAAAATAAACTTAAAGAGCTTATGGTTAAATAGGTTTTGTAATATTTAGCAGTTTTTATTAATAATTGTGCTTCGTAATTGCAACACATTTAATTACAAATGCCTCTATAATATTTGAGCATTATTATACGTGTGAATAAGTAATCGGCAGAATTTTTATTACTGTCATCTCTCGTAGATAAATTCTTAATTCAATTTTATTCGTAAAACATAGCTTATCTGTGGCCGATCGATTATTCAAAGTCGATAATTTAGAGTACTGGTTTATCTTAAATAGGGATTCACAACATTCACAATACCATCTTTCCTAACAGCTTCATCAACCTCAATTCAGAATGCGCGATTTTTCATGCCACAAGAAAGTGAGTCTGCTTTTAAAAAATCATGCAACTATTATTCACATATTTTATATGGAATACTATAATGAGCGCACGACCAAATATAAAAAAATAATTCAGATTTCTAGAACTGTAGATGTCAATAAAGTTGTATATCGTTATTAGAAAAAGTATAAGACCAAGAAAGGGTCAATATTCAGGAATATTTTATGACAATGGAAACGTTGAACATAAAATTTTTAAACTTATAATATAGACGATGTTTCGAACAATGAATAACTACTATTTAAGACCTATAGAATTTGATTCTAATGCAGTTAGCGGGATGCAAAACGCGGCAAAGGTCATTTAGCTGCGACATAGCATATTACTCATCGTCCAGTTCATCATAAGAATTAGTCTGTGAGCGATATTCTATGAGTAGGTCTAATGCTCAGTGATTCGGTGTTTAACACCAAAGGCCGCAAAACGATCGATCAGCTAGTTGGAATTTTTTCTCATCATTCTCTGCGTCACCGTATAAAATTTACATTTGTATGTTTTTCGGAGATCGAAAAATTGAACTACGGGATGGTCCAAACGTATGGCATCATACTGTACAGTTACGATTGCTGTAATTCAATTGTAGACGTCAAGGCTTATTTTAAATAGTCGGAATTTGAGAAAAAATATTTTGATTTTTACAGAAATGTTCAGCTATTGGAAAGTTGAATTTCTATATACGAATAAATTCCGAACTTCGGAAGTTTTCTGAGATTTATTACATTAGCAGTTTATAAATAAACTTTATATTTTTATGATTTATGTACCTGTGTTAATAAAATTAATTTAAAATTCTGATTGATTTTCAGTAAATTTTATGAAAAATGTTTTTGTTAATTCAACGAAAGTATATAAAGTATAATATAAAATCTTTAAATAAGAATATATGAAAATATGAATAAAAATTTACACTTTGTGGCTCGAAAGAATTTATGATTCAAATATTTTCTTTAATAATTATAGTAGCAAATAAATATTTATCATAGAATTAACAGAAAAGTTTATGAAATCAATGACTTATTTGTAATTTCTGTATACTTCGAGTATTAAAATAAAAATTTTTCCTACATCAATATTCATTAGAATTAATATTAAATTAATTCTTATTCCATAAAGTGAAGCAATAGCTAAAACATTATTGGCGTAACGACGAAATTATTGAAAAACTTAAACGATCTGTAATTCATCTTCGCGTTTCGAAAATTCAGAAATACACGTTATTGCGAATGTATCATGAATAAAATCACGTACGCCGCGTAAAGCATAATCACGCAAGCACGCGCTTAATATAAAACTGATAAAATAGTTTTGACCTTATTTTAATAATACCGCGACGTGTTAACTCATTCAATTATACGTATACATCCTTTCGCAATTCTTTTCAATATGCAATATTTGTAATGGCGATAAAATCACTTACAATAACAGCCTCTACGATCATTAATATTTTTGAATTTACTTCCAATCGCACGTCCTGCCAGTTTCGCCCCATAAAATAAAAAACACTCTCTTTTCTCATATATACGCAAAACCTCCATTTCTTTCAAGATCAACTGTCGGCATACGGTAATTAGGGAAGGAAAAACTACGTATATACACAGTCTTTCGGTCTTGCGCATAAATTTGCATCCCATTCATCCGAGCATCCCAACGCGTCTCTCTCGCACGCGCAAACGCGTTCAAACAGAGGAAGCTGTATGGTCACATAAGCATTCCGGTTTCAAAGGAACTGTCTCGGAACGTTCTCCCCCATCATCATCCTTTCCAGGACATTTATTTTGTTTTTTTTTTTTCGCTTCTTCCCTACCTCCGGTCAGACCTAAAGTATACAGTCTCTCGTCTACATCTCGAGTATCGTGACGCGCTCAGTGCAGCTCGCAGTGCCGTCGTATATATCGGTGCACGTCGTACCAGGTGTTCATAGGTGACGAGATCGACGACGAGCCTGTGTATATAAGCATTGTTGCTAGCCATTGAGACCGTCAGACGTCGATCGGTTGCTCGTACCTTGACAACCGAAGTTTCGATTATTGCGCTGACCGCTCGCCTTTTTACACATTCGCGAGAGCGGAAGGTATATAATACAGTTGTTCGTCGCGCGCAGAGTTCCGATAGTACAAGGTTTTTCGCCTATGAACTACACGGTGGATTTTCTTTTGCTCGTATGCGCTTTTTGGTGATCGTTTGAATTGTTGAACGGTATTATTCGGATCGTCATGTGGAATCCAACGCTCGTAAGTATTTTTATCTTGTTTTTACCCTTCTTAATCTATCACTCTAATGCGGATGTTCTGAAGAAAATTTATAAGTTTGCTCATAGAAATAGTACAAGTTTTTTCATTTGCGAATTATTTTAACATTTAAACATATTTTTATGATTGCAGTTTATATATATTGTATTTCTATTTTAAAAATTAGTAAACTGTACATACATAACTTCTAGTTTTCCAAAGTTTGAAATCCAAAGAAACTTCCTTAGCGTAGTATAAATTTATTAAAAATTTATTGGCCGATGCTTACGTAATCGTTTTCAGTAATCAAATGTGTCATTCGCATAAAAAGATTACATAATTTATAAAAACTTTTAATTTAATTCGTCGCTGATCAGTTTTCATAAAAGTGTTATTATGAAGCGCGCGTGTAATGAAGAAATTCATAAAAATCATTTTCTAAAGTTCCTACACTTTAAAAATATTTACTAAGCATATAATACTGCTCAATGCTTGTAAATCTTTAAAAAATCAAAGTATATATAAATTTAAACGTGAAATTAAAGACAATCTTTCACATCTGTGCTGATACTCATTCGTATATATTATCTTTTATGTAAATAGAACTATACTCTTGTAATTTCAGACATCAGTCATTGTCGCAACGCTGTTACTGTTGGCTGCTCAAATTTCTTCAGCGGCAAGCGAAGAGAACGTCAGCGTTCCAAGCCCGAAAGGGACCAATTTGCAATCGAACGATGTCAAAGATAGTCCCTTGGAGCGCGTACACGTGAAACAGGAGACGGGTTTCGACGGCAAAGTGCGATCTATACGCTTTGGCCTGGAACCTGAAAAGGCCAATAAGCCCGACGGAGATGGGTCAAAAGTTCAAGCTGATGATAATTCGACACCAAAGTCTGGAGATACCGATGACGCATCTTCTAGCTCTACATCGAAATCGGACAGTAGCGTCAGTCCTTCCGTAAGTCATAATGCGATACACGATTTAGCTACTTTAACCGATTGTACTAGTATTTTAAAAATTTTTAAACAATCACGTTAATTTTAAATGGATCATATTAATATTTAGAGCACCGCGCCGTCATCTAGAAGCAAGAAAATGGCCAAAGGCGATGTTTTGATGCAAGTGGCATCGGACAGCGAGGAGTCGTCTAGGTTGAAGCGAGCCATAAAGAAAAGTTTATCCAGCGACAATGAACTCAACGATCTCGTAGCTGAAGAGGCTAAGGTTTTCCGGCCGCTTTTCGTCTATCGCCAACAGGTGGCCAGGCGTCTGGAGTTGAGAAACGATAGGAGCAGATCGGGAATTAGTCCTCATCGCATATACAAGAAAACCAAGCCCAATAATTACGGTTACTATCCTTATAATTATTACCCTAATAATTATTATTATCCTTATCGTTATCCAACGTTTCATTTTTAGAATATTCTTAGTGTTTTTGTATTCCGCTGGTAAAATCTCTATTATCGGCACGGTTGGACGCGATTTATTATCGAAAACTCATGGATATCGCATCGTTATTGCGAATCAAGTACAAATTTTAGACTGCACAAATTATACTGCAATATTGGTTTATGAATTTTCCAAGCTTCGTATATTGCGCTTGTCTAACGTTATAAAGTATTCGCTACGTATGTCTTTCACAATCACATCGGATTTAGACGTGTATGCATCTACGCAGTAAGCCATGTCACCAGGTTCTCATTATACAAGTAGTTACAAATTAATTAGCTGCTCGTAAATCATTCGAATTAGTTTATGATACAATCTTTCAAATGTCATAAAATAATCTATTATTTACTCGTATAATGACATTAAGTGAAAATATTACTATACTTGATTAAAACGAATCAAGCTCTTATAGATGCTATTGTAAGCATTAGTTTGTAGATTTTATACAGATAATGCGTTTAGATTTAATACTTTGGAAACCCGTTTAAAATAACATAACTGTATAATTTAAGTGTCTTTCTAAATAAATTGCTTATAATTATAGGAGATCAACGGTGAGGCTTCAGAAGACTTATAGAGAAGACTTAGCACGATAACGTGTGAATCTCGAGCAAAGTATTATGCGAAAAGTATTATGTTATGTGCGTTTTCTATGAACGTTTAAATATAATGACAAATTATTCGTGCTAAGATTATGTTTGTATGCGGCATTGAAGGCGTAAGTTTTCGTATTTATTACAATTTTTTCTACTTTTATGGAATAAAATGGTTTCAAAAGTTATTGCGATATTGCATTTATTGATTTGAATCTTACCTTTTACCTATGTAAGCATCTCCATAGATATTTTAGTATGAAATAATCATCGATGCATTATTTCACATTACAGTTTGAACCAATTTTCTTGTACAATAAATCGGTTTATAAATCGGAATAAAAAATCTTATTTAACCATTATACGATTACAAGTACCAAAACGTTATAAGCTGATGTTAGTAGTCAGCTATAAAGTCTTTTAAAATTTCAGAACTCTTTTTCTACCTTACAATTCGTTATTTAAATATAAAACAGAAAAACAAAGAAATCGCATTTCGATAAATGGCTACGTAAATAAATATTGTGTTATATATATTCTTTTTATAAATTTCATTTCGCAGATTAATTGCATTTCATAAATTCCTGATGAGAATGATTTAAATTTAAAAATTACAGTTACGTTAATATGACAAATTTACGAGTCAATCATCCGACGTCAAGGGAAAGTGCTGAAATCTATCCGTTTGGAGAAGCCGAGTATAACGCTCGAACTAGGTTAGTAACAAAATAAACAAATTGATTCTTGTGGCTTTTTGAGTTTAAAATTAAAGGATCGATGATGTACCAAAAAAAAAACAAATAATGGCATAATCGCTTGTGAAATATTAGAATGTCTTCCAAATCGATGATAAAACTATTTAGAGGCCTCGTTTTTTTATTTTAATTAAGTAGGATATGAAGTTTTTTTTTCGTTTTAAAGAGATACGGTTCTTGTGTGCTTATCATAAAATTATTTTTCGCTGACCGTCCACTGTAGTCGAGAAGCCTATAGCATCCAAAATATTTACAGTATACGTATAAGGTAACAGCTCATCGTCACCTCCCGTAGAAATGTCAATCGTTTACAAATGAAACGAATGAACAATATTGCGTAGAATAATTATAAAACTGTGGAACTGATTTAAATATTGATTTAGTAAAACCGTTCCTCAAACTCGTCCGAAAAATAAATATAAAAGACTGTAAATATGACTTTACTCTAGAAATATGATAATTCATAAAGTGGACGTTACCCGCGTTTATGCAAATGAAAAGTTCACCATTAACTTATTGAAAAACTGATGCGCGCCTTTGAAATGCAAATAGTGAAAGAGAGAAGAATCGCGTCGCCGTGCGGCAAAACTTGTTTACCTTCCATGTTATTTGCAGTGGATTCGAGGACGGAGTCATATCAAAATTGGTGTCGAATGCCGTCATTCACGCACTGGACGCATTGTTAACGGCTCTTTTATTGCCTATCAGGATGTGGCAATGGCTATCGAAACATGATCGTTTCGTGATTATTCTAAGAGTCGTTTTCGAGGTAATAAATCATTTCTCGCCGCGTACACGGCTATAGCGGCCTTTTTCTTTTTTTAACATAAATCGTTATTCATGTTTATTGCATATTTCTTACTTTTAAATAATATGCTTACGAATCAATTATAAATGTTTTTATATAAGCGTTTGCTTAACTATAATTATATTATTTGAGCTGTCGTTCCTCATTTCTGTGCAATAAAGATTCTTATTGCGTACAAATACTTAATTAGTAATTAGAGTAAGGTTTTATTTATTAGTATTGTAGAATGTTTCATTCTTAATTTGAAAAGGGATAAGTTTCAATGAGAATTATAGATGTGCAGCGCTTTACGAAATAACAGTAACAAATGGTAGCGTTGGGAAATTTTTACATTTCTCGCAGATGACACACACTTTCGGTTACAACATTATTTAATCTCTGCCGATACGAATATATCGCACAAGTATACATGTCTTTAAACGCAACATTAATTAATGAAGTCGAGATTACCTACGTCTGGGGGAGTCGCCAAAACAACTTATCGTACACATTGATTTGCTCAGTGAAGAGCAGCTTTTTAGAAAAAGATATCGCATTTACTTCATACAAAGTGTCTTTTTAAGCATACTAAAATCATTAAATTACCTTGATAGAAAGATAACAAAAAGTTATAATTTAGATATTATTAAAGGAAATTGGAGAAAAATTTATGTTGAAACTAATGGGAAAGAATTCCATTTCATGCTATTCGAAATGCTGAACTCGTAATCGTGACGATTTATTTAAATTTCGAATCGGCTGGAACGACTTTAGAACTAATTATTTCTGTCGATTACTCGCGTATAACAAAATATCATTTTGTACGTTAGTTCGGAACTAGAATAAAGCTTATAATCTCAATGCGCAAAGAAATATATGAAAGTACAGTTGGTTTTTACTTTATACACAGGTGATTTTGGAATTGGCGATGTTAATAGTCTTCGCTGGTGTCTCAATTTTGACATCGGTAGCCTTAACGTACGATGACATCCATCACGATCGGCCGCAATCCAATAAACAAAGGCGAGGATCACACACCAGTACCAATGAAGGCGATGGAAAGGCTTCTCCGAGACCGTCCACTGCTAGTCGACGCAATCCCGTAACGTCATATACAAATAAATACATGTTATGTCCCATGCGATACTTGGTCAATTGTAAATATTGTCCAACTTTTTCAGCTCTATTGTAGTTGTACAATGAAAAATGTGGAATTCCCGAACGCATAGAGTTGTGTTTTTGTTCCACTGTTTTTTTTACCCCTTCTTTAAGAATGATTAACTTGTGAGAATCAGTGTAATCTGCATTCATTTATGTACGTTTTCTAGGAGACAAGATCAATGGGTTATCGGCATATTTAGAATATTCTTAGGAAATGTGTACGGTACGAAGGAATGGAATGTTGAGCTCGAATCACTCGATTTTTAAAATATGATTATGTGTACACATTTGTCAAATTTTTAATTGACACGATGTGTGTATCGCTGACTCTTGCAGACATTTAAATGAGAAATTTGTATCAGCCGTTAGATTGTTTTATATACAAACATTTTTTTATGTGTTTTTTTAAGTTTTCGAGGATTCCTCAAGTTATAATTATAATATTAATAATACAGGCTCAAGCTATTTTGTTCGGCACAAATTTTACTTCTAAATAACTGGATTTTGAAATTTTTCTAAATATTTTGATTTGTTAAAAGGTATGTCTATAACCAGTAATATATACTTTTAATTTATATATACACGCAACTAATAGAATAATAAAATTTACATCATGTGCGTGTACTTTCTATTAAATCCACAAAAACTTATTAGTAGTTATTATTATAACTATATTTAATCACTATTTTATATAAAAACGTGTTATTTCGTTTAGTAAATAAGTTCGGGGTAAAGTACATAAAACACGGTAAACAAGAGTGTTTTGATAACGTGACTAAGTAATTTTTTTAATTGATTTGTATTAGTTTTTCTTGTTTCCAATAACGTTATCAAAACTGTGATCGTATTTTTTAATGCTACTGTTCTATTATGTACAGTGTAAGATATTACATAATGTTAGCTGGTAATTGATTGATATATTTAGAAAAATCACAATCAAGGGTATTAGATAAGAACTGTAATAATACAGTAATATTTAATCATTATACACGTGCAGATTATCACTCTTGTCGGATTTATGACTTTTATACCATTTTTTTACGTATGTTCCCTATACAATATTGGCTTGGTATGAAATTCTTTATCATGGAAACTTGATTCTTTAAGATTCTAAGACAAAATCATGGACTAGGAAAATGTTTCATAGAAAATACTTATTATCCTAATTTTCAAAGGGTATAAAAATAACGATTTAAAAAAATTCTAATTAAAATGCAACCAGGCTCATTAAATCTTTATATCTGGTTTCTTTACTTCTTCAATATTCTATATAATTTTTATTTAAAACGTATTAGTTCAAATTCGTAGATCAGTCAAAATATGAGCATTAGCTAACAGAATTCCGAACATGCATTTTCCTTATCACCCCGAAATTCAGAGAAAGTCTCAGAGGTATGCCGAATTTCGAGCATTGGTACGAGTCCAGGTTAATATATAGTGATGTAAATCGCCCAAAGGTAGAAAATGCGGAATTCTTTTGAAAAATTTCTCTTGCCCATAAGTATATAAGCAGTACAATAGGTTTTCCCATCATAATAGTTTTGTGTCTTACAGTGGACGGAGCAACAGCGAGATTCTCACCAATATGCGAAGCTTCATTGAATTTAGTTTTGTGGTGAGTAGAAAGAACAAGATTTGAAGCGCGAATTCGTTTATTTAAATGAGATTTTGCATATTGTTACACCAATGCAACATTGGAACTTTACATTCCTAAATCAATAAAATACACTTACTTTCGATATTTCTTCCAAACTCTTTATATACAGCGAATTAAGTTAGTCAATTACAGTAGGTTCATCACAAAAATAAAAAAAAATCAAATCGACACGCATTGTATACATTCTAGGCACTGTGCCTGCTGGCACTGGGTCAGGGTTTCGCCCTGAAAGATAAGGGCGCCGTAGTCACATCGATAATCGACACGAAGAACGATTTCATCAACGACACAAAGGACGTGATCGGCAATCTGAAAGATTCAGCGCTGTCGAAGGCGGCGGCGATCTCCGGCAGTGTCAATGCAGTGGCCAATGCCAAGGTCGGCTTCGCCAAGACCATCAAAGACATCAAGCTCGCGCTGCTCAAGGGCGCCGCGGCAGCGAAATTCGCCAAGTACGCAGCCCTTAAAAAGGTGAAGAACAGCTTCGACGGCAGCTTTCTCGCGGCTAAACAGGCGCAATTGAACGCCGCTATAGCTGCCATTACTGCCAAGACTCAAGGTTTCTTCAAACACAAGCTGGCCGTCAAGGAACATATCAAGGGTAAATTTGTTGTTTTCTTCAGTTTTTAGTTAGGGTAGGAATTTAATTTACAATATCTTGAGAAGGGCTTAAGTGTCTATCTGTTTCTTTCGATGCATCAAACTTTCTCGTTCCAAGTTAACAAAATTCAAAACGAGTTGTGCGACTTTCAGTAATGGAAAAATGAATTTATTGCACTGAATGATGTTTATTTACCTTTATACGTATTTAAATTCCTTTATAACTGTTTAACTTCGCTAGTAAATCTAATTTTAAATTTTAGAAGATTAATTTCTCCTTGAATTAAATATCAGTTCTTGTTGTTCACTTACTATGGTCGTTGATTGCGATTCAGGACAATGAGAATTGCTACTTCATAATAGAAACTGCTTTGCAAAGTTCAATATAGCATTGTCTACATCGCATTAGTCTAACAATGCAAAACGGGCATTCGCTAACTTAGTGCATATCCCGCGCATGGAACTTTTTTTTTTATAATTTATTGCAGCTACCACAATCTCAATTTGTCAACTACATTTTTGAATCTTATAAATTCAACCAGCCCGCATATATATGATTTTGTAATTATCGAAGATTCACGTGCATTAGACTTCATTGCATTATCGATAATTATACAAAAACATTTTCAAGGTAGAAAATGTGGATAACGGAATAAAAAACATTCAAACTGCTCAATGACAGCCGCGAGCATTTTATTTATCCATGTTTTCAGTAATTCTTAATATATAAATATATCGATAACCCGCTAAAGCTCAACAGTCGTTAAAAACTTCTTTTATCTTCAACGCAGACACGGCTACCACCTTATTCAGCGGCGCAGTGAGCAAAGTCCATGACGAGTTTGCCAAGAAAAAGGCTCTGCTCTCGCTATTGAAGACTCCCGCGGCAACCAATGCCGTGTGGCTCGTGCCTGTTGTCAGTCAAAAACCCTACAAACTACATACCTATGTGAGCAATGAAGCACCCGTCGTGGGCAAAGTTTTCGTGCAGGAAATTCCCATTCAGATTCCGGAACAAACGACCCCTCAATCTTATACGTATGGACCGCCAGCTACTTCCTACGGACCTCCAGCCACTTCTTATGGACCACCAGCGCAAAGCTACGGACCACCGACGGTCGTTTCTGCGTAAACTAAGAGAGGAATGATAACGTTTGCTTCACACTTGTATATAACGATGACTGCAAATAAATTTTTCGATTTGGATGAATGACAGTTTCCCTTCTTTTTTTTTTTATTTTACTACACTTTTTATGGAAGATTATATTATAAAAAAGAAAATGATATAGATGTGGAACCAAAAGAGTAAATAATAATTGAATTTTAATTTTTGTAACTATTATATCGAATAATTAAATTTTGGGTGGATGAACTTAAATTGGCAATCTTTAGCGAATGAGCAATGTTTCATTCCACTCGCAAGCTTTCATGCTAATTTTTATCTGTGACACGTTTGTACCAAGTGAAACTTGAGATTTTTCATTAATATGCAAAATCAGCGAATGCAAATTTACAAATATCACAAACAATGGAAAAATTCAGATTTTTATACTCACAATGTAAAAGCTAATTGGGAATCCATTACAGGAAGGGGGCGGGACACCTGGTGGGTGTTTAGGATTTTTTAGTTTAATATTTAACAAAATTTCAATTATATTAATTAATTTTCAGTTATAAAAGGATTTTAGCACGTTTGCAACGATTTATGTGTACATTGATAATATAAAAAATAGAAAAATACATTCAGTATAAATTTCTCTATGAATGAAGTTTTCACTAAAATTTTGATGATGATCGTTATTTTTTATTTTTTAATGGCTATTTTTGAAAAAACTCTTTTTTTTGTATTCGAAACTCAGTGACTTTTGTCTCTAAAATTTTTGGAAGACAATAACTCTGTATCGGATGGAATTTCCTGAAACTGGAATCAGATAATATTTACGGTAATACCAAGGTGCTGATAGTTTTTTCCAAAAATTTTTCTCTATTTTTATATAAATTCGTTAAATACAGACACTGGTAAGTTAGGAATCTTATCAATCATAGGACATCCCCTTAATCTCAATATACATATAGGCAATTACAACATTTTCAGATTTAATAAATTATACTTCTTCCGTAAGAGCTTAAATTTTTAGCTTTCGTTATGACAACTGAAGACAA
This sequence comes from Megastigmus dorsalis, assembly GCA_900490025.1. Taxonomy (NCBI): domain Eukaryota; kingdom Metazoa; phylum Arthropoda; class Insecta; order Hymenoptera; family Megastigmidae; genus Megastigmus; species Megastigmus dorsalis. Next base: position 56,078 of record UELU01142335.1, read on the forward strand.
CTTAAACATTAAAATTAATTAATACTTTAAAGTTTTTTCATTTTCTGCATTTATTAACGGAAATTTTTTTTATAAATTATAAATCCGCTACTTTTTCTGTTATTCGGATTATAGTTTAGTTTGTTATTCATATTCATAGATTACTTTTCAGATATTGCAATCCATTTTTCCCTGAAAAGTCTCTATTAATTGTTTTAAAAAATAAAGAATTATTTTGATTTATTTAAGTATGTAGCAGACTACAATTGAAGAGATTTAGTTTACTAAATAATATAGTGCTATGTATGATTCACGAAAATATTGATGGAATTTACAATCGATGGGTAAGTATATGCATGACTCATTAATTAGTAATCCAAGATTGTGATAATGAGTTCTATTTTAAATCTATAAATAGTGTGTATAACTGTTTCAAATTTTCTATTTCATTGAATAATCATCACCAGATTTGTTAAAACTATTTGCTTTCCGATATAAAAAATTACTTTTCTGATTTGTTTATCCTTATAAAGACTAATTTAATGCAATCAAATCAGATAGTACATTTGTTGTCTTTCCATTCTATGTAACTAATCACTTAACTTTTATTCTTCGGTGTTTTCTTTCCATTTGTCATCTTCAAACACCTTTTTTACATTTTTAATGTACATACTCACGGCATGAAATTATACATTTGCACAGGCTGTTCCTCACATGCTTCAATGTAAACATAAAGTTCAATTAGCAAATATAAAGATCTTAGGTTTATTTTTGGAGAGATCGATGCTCTAAGTATTTCTTCTTATTGTTTATTTGCATTTTCCGTAAAAGCACCTAGTATTCTTTGTAGTAACATAAATGCAAAACAAGTAAACAGATCGCAAGTGCCAATAATGCTTAATATTAAAGAATTGAGGTGAGTATTGTTAGTTGCCACTGTCATTTAATAACATTTACAGTAAATTTTCATTTTTTATGTTGCCTACTATTATTTACAAATTAGTTTCAAATAAAATAATCGTTTTGATGTTAAAACAACGTTCTTTATTGATTTCTTTCGCGATACAATAAAATCATGAATGTTTAATAACATAGTATATAATGACTGTGCAATTTGAATTCGGATATGTTTAGAAGTTTAGTTAGGTTTGCTGCTACAGAGCAAAGCATGAATGAAAGGTACATATTTGTGAGTAACTCCAATAACAATTACCTAAATTGATATTTAAAAATCTCAAAAGCGCACAAGAACTCAACAAGAACGGTATTAAGTATAAACTTCTTTTTTTCGAAGAACAATACTAGGAAAGCACAATCTGTGTTTGTGTTTAAAGAAAATCAACGGCTTGTCGATAAGACCTTGGCCCAAAGACAGACTGGGGGTTTTTCCTCAATTGATATAGAGAGCTTCGTGGGAATTACAATAAATGAAAATAACACATAATTCATAGTTAAACGATTCCTGATTCGACAGATGGTGTTGTATAAACATTGTCTAAAATGACGATACGGGTGATGCCGATAACCTTTGAACGCGCCGTGTGGTACTTCGTACGCATGATATAAAAGGCGAAAATTTTCGACGAACTACAACAGACGACTCAGTGACTCGTTACTAGCATCATGGCAAGCAAACTGGTGAGTTTCAAACTTCTACACGGCTATTTATAATTACCAACCATATTGTTTCTATCGTTTTTTTAGTATCATTATTCACAATAACAAGATATTTACTATGAATAAATCTTGTATTTTAATCTTAGAACATTTTACAAATACAAATTAGAACAAGTTACAAATATAACTGAAATATTATGTACGTATACATATTAAATCAATTTTTAATAAAATATTCATTGTTCAGATTTTATTATATCAAATCAATTTTTGTACCACAATATGATTCAATATCAATTAGTAAATTGTTAGAACGAATATAATATTCCGCTCAACATCTCATGAGGATCATTTCTACATATTGGCCTGTTTTACAATAATATTAAAAAAAATATTAAATCGAATTAAATGCACACAAATATTTTGTACAAATAAATTTGTTTCAAATTCATAAAGTATAATATATATACATTTATGTTTTGCAGATAATTGTGGCTTTGGTAGCCTTAGTGGCCACGGCGATGGCTTACGACAAATATGAAGACAGGTACCAACAAGGTGGCCATGGTGGACAAGGTGGTTTTGGACAGGGTGGACACGGAAGCCAAGGCGGTTTCGGACAAGGTGGACACGGTAGCCAGGGCGGTTTCGGACAAGGTGGACACGGAAGCCAAGGCGGTTTCGGACAAGGTGGACACGGAAGCCAAGGCGGTTTCGGACAAGGTGGACACGGTAGCCAGGGCGGTTTTGGACAAGGTGGACATGGTAGCCAAGGCGGTTACGGACAGAGCGGTTACGAACAAGGTGGACACGGAGGACAAGGTGGTTTTGGACAAGGTGGACACGGAGGACAAGGCGGTTTTGGACAAGGTGGTCACGGAAGCCAAGGCGGTTTCGGACAAGGTGGTCACCAGCAAGGACAGGGAGGTTTCGGCAACCATCATCTTGGTACCGACGCTCATGGCACCCCATACTAGATAATAAATTTTGACTGAAGTTATGCCTGGGGTCGTAATCAATGACGATTTCACGTGCTGTATTATTTAGTGTTTAAAGTGTGATATTCAAGAGAATCTCAGGATGTCTGCAGTGATAATGTATATTGTTTTAAATATAATATATGTTACGGCTTCTCAACAACACCGAGAAAAGTAATATAATAAATTCAAAGTTCTTAAACATTTCATAACAGAAAATACTGACTAATTCATTTGTTTCCTTCCAAACGTATTGTAGCTTATGCTTTTTATAAGACTACTGATTTAAATACAATGATTATAGTGAAGCTAATAATTAAAACAATTGAATAGTTTTCCTATGATATGAAAATGTCTATCCTACTTAAAAATCAAACTTGAATCATAGACAAAAAGAGTAGTTTAAAAACGCATTTACTTGCAATAAACTTTACATTATAACCACACATTGACCGGTAATGAAATTGGAAACTGTGGAATATGTTGACCTGTTATAGATACAGATTTTAAGCTATATACTAATACAAACGGTGGTAAATGTGAAATACTTTAAATCAGAGTTTTATATAAATATCGCTTTTTATAAATAAAAATACAGTTTTAAATTTAAGTATACAACATAAAATGTTGTTAATTTCAGGTGAATGTCCCAATTTCTACTCACGTCCCTATTTCTACTATTTAATCTTTTTTATGTTATTACAAATATCAAACGTATTTCTAAATTATTCAAATATTTGCAGACATATTTAATCAATTAAAAAGAACTAATTATAAGATTATGAAGTGTATACAACACCTATTACAGAAGCAAGACTATGTGAGTAGAAATAGGGCTTAATTGAGTAGAAATTGGGACATTCACCTTAGTGGGATTAAGAAAATATATTTTTAAATACATGTTTTCCCTAGTGTATGACTTTAATCATTTTTATATGCGAAATATAATTTAGAGATATTTACGAAAATATAGAATTTATGCATGAACAAAAAACAATAAGGTAATTTAATTAGACGGTGAAACATATAAAAGCTTATTTCGGGTTGTAAAATATTATTATCTAATATTTTTGTCATCACAATATGTACTTACGAGACTTTTGTACATTATATCATGGGTGAGTGTAACGGTCGCGATAAGTTAATTTCAACGCGGTGTCTATTTTTTATTTATCAAAAAAAACAGAATAAGTTATCATCATACCTTACGCTAGTATAGAGCGCAAAACAAGTGAACAAACTCCGCCGAGACGAATCTAATCTACCGCCCGAACGAAAATGCTTGCAGAAAATGGGCAGTAAACAGGCCACCAAAAGTCGAATTTTGTACACGGCGTATTAAAAAATAATTATTATACAAAGTAAAGCTTTAAGAAAAGCTATTTCAACTTCATAAATATATAGATTCTTGACAATACGTATAAAATACTTTTGATTGAGAGCAATATTCTTATCTGTTATTATATATGCTTCCGATAAAAAATATTATTTTGTAGCTCGTGTATTTATTTGAATGTTTCGATTAATATAGCTTTTGAGTTCGAACGTGAAAGTATACGGATATCTTTGGCAGTTTCGGTATTATTTCGACATATTATTAAGTAGGTTAATTTAATCGTACAATATGTTATTGCCAATCAGTAATTTTTTGTATCACAATTTCTGACTCTTTGGCAATTTCACTTATCTTTTGCGATACCCAGTCCAGGTTGGTCTGAAGACTAAAAATATAATTTAATTTCTTATTCAAGTGTTTATTTATAAATATTGCATAATTCACATGTAATAACGAGGCAATAAGCGTAAATTTTAATTAATTATAAAAAGTGTTTAAATGAATCAATTAATACACACATTTTTCCATTTAAAGTGTTTATATTCAATTTTTTCCAAATATTATTTTCCTGGTGGTTTTGGTTTTACTTACAGATATATTTATGATAAAATAAATATTGAATTAATTTGTTTATTGTAAGAAATTCCAAATATTACAGTCTTTTTCACATAAAAATAACATTAATTTACCTGTTTCATAACAAAGACGAAACTTTCACTTTGAAGATTTAACGCCCAGAGCACATCATCTATCTATTTAGTGAAATAATTCGAAAAATGTATTTGAAGACTACTATGTTAGATTCTGCTTTATCTGATGAATAATTACTTTCTTTCGTATTATTACTATCACCTGAGAGAAATATATCGTTAGTTACTTCAAGTATTTGAATTTGTTTAAATGTGATTACAACTGTTGTGAAAAGAAACTTTAGCTATTATTATAAACAGATTTTCAAAAGTTACAAATTACAATTACAAAAATGTGTTTCGTACTTACTTAAAAGCATAAAAGTGACAGCTATGGCGATAATAACTAGCGAACTAAGAATTCCACCCACTATAATAAGCACAGTCTTGAATGATTTCATTTTTAAAAAGCATATCTATATGTAAAACTATAATTTTTTATACTTTTGAATTGAAAACTATAAAACTTAAAGGTTGAATCTCTTTTGGAAGATATACATATCAGTTCAGACTGCTGGATAACACTGATTTCCGATGTCTGAAGTGATATTAAATGATTCTATCCTAATCATTAAGTTACTGATAAAAGTTATTTATAACAGGAAACATCTATTTGAATGAAATAACTGTTCTATTTAGATTTAGGTAAAATACTGTATGAAGTAATATTGAAAAAAAACCACAAACATGTCCAGCTCTTTATAGTTGTCAAATAAGATATATATGTTTAAGGAATTGGCAGAGTTTCTTTGAATCGCAAGTCCATTAGAGTCTTTGTAACTTAATTTCATAATCGCATATGATTGGAGAATTTTGGGACATTTACCTTGTCTGATACCATTTTATCGTGCTACAAATTGCTATGCAATTACTATGCATAATTTCTGAAACGATTGCAGAACAAAAAAGCCAACGTCAATTTTATCATCTTATAACGGATATACAGTTGCTAATAAATCTATTTATAATGTGATGTATTCCTGGCAGTACATTGATAATAAAATAAGCAGATAAGCGGCACTCTGCCCATGATAATTAAATAAAATGTATTTGACCAATAATTTAGTTATAATTATAAATTTTTAAAAAGTCAGATGAGTTGATTTTTAAATTCCATCTCAGCACGGAATTTTTCCGGTAATCCATTTAAGTGCATGAGAGGGAGAGAGAATACGATTTTAATTAAGAAATTTAATTAACATCACTCGAGTAATGATAGTTTTACCTATTAATAAATTATATTGCATAATAAAGGTATATTCCGTGCTAAATGTATTATATTAATAAAACATTAAACGATTTCATTTTAAAGTTCGCGCTTCTGTCTACTAGTACGGCGTTACCGTTTTGATGGTCATACTGTTTCTCAATAGCGCTATATAATAGCCAATACTCAATAGGTAATATAGGTATACTGCATATATAGCTGTAAAGTAAACTGTAAAGTAAGTAACTCGTGAGTCGTGAGTCGTGAAGTTAGCATAACATTTTTTCTCAGTTGGTAATAGAATGAATATGCGTACCAACCTGTATGAGGTGAGG
>UELU01142340.1:2326-44708 GCA_900490025.1 Megastigmus dorsalis
CCCCCCCCCCAAGCTTTACGTTTTGCGTTAGTTGTCTTCCCTGTCGCACGAACTATTTGCGTCTGGTTTTTGCCGTACTCCCAAGCGTCTATTTTAGCGAGGCTCATCTTCGAGGTTGACATTTTTGCTCGAACTCATGTAGCGTATAATATGGGATAGTCAGGTCTGACGCTAATGCGCGCGCGATTGCTTTGAAAAAAAAACTGCTAGCGAGACGTTTACGCCGTGTGTGTGAGTGAACTATTTGCGTAAAAAGCGTATATACGGACTAATAATAGAGTTGTCTATACATACACGAGAGAATTTGATCGATGATTCAATTATGCGATTAGGTGCGTGTTTTTTTTTATTTGGAATATCCGCTTCGATTTTTCTGCCTGAAAATAATAACGCGCATTTAATAATACACACTTGAAGTACAATGATTTGTGAGTAATTTGATGGGGAAATTTATTGGATACAAGCTTTGTTCGATTTAATTATTAATGAACTTGAAACTATTAAGTCTTCTCTATAATTGAATATAATCAATTTTGCATGTAACATAGCTGTGAGTTATATCGAGTTCAGGATACCTATAACGAACATCTTTAAAGATAGACTCTATATCTAGACATGCATCTACCTATTTTTACAACTTGTTAGACGCTCGAAGTATGAAAGTTGCATGAGCACGAAAATAGAGATTATTTCCGATAAGCATTTCAAACGTACTATATATAAACATTTTTGCTTCTTAACACATTTTTTTAGGCAACAAAATGTTATTCATCAAAATTTCTATTACTAGTGAAAAAGTGTGCAGAAAAAGAGAGAGAGAGAGAGGAAAAAGAAAAGAATATACATTATTGATGCGACGACGAAAGTCCTGAAATACGGCGAGCGATCGGAAAATGTCTTATGTATAAGCCCCATGCATCGCATATGATGTAGGGGTAGATAACGCGGCGAAATTTCGCCCCTCGTCGCGTCTCCCGACAAACACACACACACACGTACACAGTCACACGTGGGCCTAAATCAAATTCGGCGATTCCCAGCGGCGATACTCGGTTGGGCGGCACAACTGGAGGCGAGAAAAAAGAAGAGAGGATCAACGATTCCGCGCGCGATTTGTGCCGCGATGTGTGTGTGTGTGTATGTGCTTACTTGCCTTCGGTTTTTTTGCTCCGGCGAATCGTCTTGAGAATAACGTTACGATGTAATACGCGAGAGAAGATTGGCTCGAGTTTGGAAAGGAAATCACTTTGGTAAATAGGCAAAAAGGAATTTTGCTCGAGATATAGCTCCATCTAGTGATTGTTGATTTGTTGTGACGATTTATTCACTATTTTTGACTTTGTGTGGGAAGAAGGTGACTGCTGCTTCGGAAATGTTTGGAACTATATTTCTCCTACAATTTTAATTGAATTTTGCTAATAAATTCCTTTTTTTTTTTTAAATTCTTTAAATAAAATAATAATTGGATTTTCAATGTTAATATTGCACAAAGAAAAAATAGAAGAAAATTCATAATTAACATAAAAGGTAAATTAATTAAAATATGGAGCGTATAAGCGGCCAAAGCATATTTGCCAGAGCACAACGAAAATTTCCAATCAATTGCTAATTCATTAGCTTTTACAAACAAAGTTATTCGCGATTTAATATCTAAAAAAAAGCGCTCTCGTGGCATGTACATTATTGCGCACACATTGAATTTCTTCTCCGAGCTAGTATACGCAGCGTATTTCCGCTCGACTTTTTAAACACATAACGGATTCCATAATAATGCGCTGTTTTTGCGCGAACCCAGCCATCCATTAATTCGCGAGAGCGCAAAAAGTGCCTCGCGTCTACGCTGCTCTTCTATATACAAGAATAATTGTTTTCCGCGGCGCGCTACGGCAACTTAACGCATTATATACCGAAATCAAAATTCTTTCTACCCTCGAACGCCGACTATAAAGAGAAAGCAGAGAACTAAAGCACATCGGCGCGCATCACAGTGGATGAATGGGGAAAAAAACGAGAGCAGAGTCGCTAGCGCGCCCGCGTTTCTTGTCAACCGGGGGAAAAACTAATTTTTTCCCCGAGAGTCTCGACCAGGGAAACTGGAAAAAACTCGAGCGCGCGAAAAAGAGAGGAAAGTGGAAAAACAAGAAAGGATGCAAAAAAACAAGAAGAGAGGCTACAGACTCCCTCTTTCTCTTTCTCTCTCGTCGCCGGGAATTTTAATCCATCACACGCATTACGTCGCGTGATTAACGAGCCTCGACGCCGAGCTTTCGCTCGTTCGCTTTCCTTTTTTATTGTGCGACGCTGCTGTTATTGTTGTTGCTGCTGCTGCTGCTGCTGCTGCTGCTGCTGCCACGACAACACGTGTTCCTTTCGCCGAGTCCTCTATTATAGCCAGTTTTCAATTGTGGATGCAGATTGTCGTTCTCCGCCTTTGTATCGATGGGAAATTGGAATTACTGATTTGCTTCGAAACGGATTGGATTCGTTTTGTAATGACGGCTTTTAATTAACTTTTAAGGTCTATCTCAATAAATAGATAATTTCGTTTTATTGTACTAGTACAAAGTGTACAAAAGCAATAAAATTACTTAAGAAATGATGAATATAAAAACAATAGTGGTTTGAATTCTAGAGAACAACGTTAAAAAGAAATTAATAAGGCAATACGTACGTCTAACGAGTCCTCATTATAACTACTGCGATTTAAAAATCTTGCAAACCCCGATAGTAAGATAGTAAGTTGTAAGACTTATTAACTTATAACATTCTATCATGACACTTCTCAATTTATTTAATTTGGCCAAATACTTCATCACAAATAATTATTTTTAACGCAATTATTGGCAACTATTTTAATTATTAAAACATAATTACACATTTATAATGCAATTTTCAAACGAAAATCATGTCGAAATCCGAGGTAATGTTTGGACATTCCGGTTATATTGAGCTTGTTTAATTGCAATTTCCGACGTTAAATAAGCTCAATTTATCTTCAAATTATACAAAGTTTTATCTGTTTAATTAATATTTGTTTAATGAGTGTTGAAATTTCACCGAAAATTGTTTTGTATTCACTGTTTATTTGTTTTATAATTGGATTGGCATACTTTGCATTCATGCTGGTTTTTATCCATTGTAATATGCCAGATGAGAATAGCACCTTTCATATTTATATTTAATTATAATTAAGCAGTGAACTTACAGGAAATATTAGAAAAATCATATAAATAACCTTTTTTGTGTAAAGTATTCAATCATGTTTGTATTATTACTCTTTTCAAAATAGAAAATTAAAAGTGTGAATGAATTTTCTATTACATTTTTGAATATTCTCTCTAAATTTGAATTCATAGTAAAAATAGAAAGAATAAATGTTTATATTTCATTGAATAATTTTATAATTTTTAGATTTAAATTCGAACTTAATGCAGTGTATCTATAAAAGCACAAGTAGAACAATCTCAGTTTAGTACGGGCTACGTAAATGTAGTAATATAAAATGTTTTACATGTATATATTTAGTCCACTACAATTTGTATTCTCAATGTCAATATACACTTTTGTTACGGAAGATAGGTCTGTTATTTTTTATAAATACACCAGTTATATATTTGATATGAATTTACATAAAAACACATATTGATGAATTTTTTTTGTAAATCGAAAAAGCACACTATTTTATTCGTCAAAACAAAGGCTTTCATTTAGCCAAACTTGAATTGTAAACTTTTTTATTCATTGTTTTAATAAATAACAAAATATGCCCGTGCGAGCGAGTGATCAAACTATTGTTAAAAATTGAATTCTGAAAATCAAACAAAGCCTTCACGAAGCGCATGTATACTTATTAAAAAAATTTCGCAAAATCACAGAAGCTAACGAGCATGCATCTTCAACCCCTTCTTACATCGATACACACGCGCAATCTAGCATCTCTCTTGCGGCCTTAAATCACAGGGCACTCAGCATACCTCACGCATTCCACTCGTAAATCCTCCCTTTTCTATAATTTCACTCGCACACATCCGGGACCCTCGTGTACACGCATTCGACAGGCGGTACACACGTCGAACGGGGGGAGGTCGCTTCAGCAAAATCGAGTTTGTCACGTCGCGGCTCGCGTACCGCGCCTCCACGCATATCCCGTCCCGTATATACGCCGTCCAATTCAAATGCACGTACGCATACACGAGCGCTGCTCACATCGAGAACCCTATACACAGAGAGCCCCTAGAACGCGTATATTTCCATCGTGATTAATCGCGCGCGCTTTTACTCGATGATCAATGCCGCGCGCGCCATCGCTAGAGAAAGAGAGAACGCGCGCGAGAGCTACAGCGCTCTGCGGCACACACAATGCAACTACGGGTCAGTGTGCGTGTGCGCGTGCGTGCAGCGCGTGTTGCGGCATTTTAGCCGGCCGCGTTAACAGGTTATTAACGATCGCTTTGGTTCCGACAGCCTTCGAATTCCACGCCTCTCTGTGTCTATGTGTGGGTCTGTGTGCTGTGTATTCTTGCCACTGTCATGGCTTGTCGCTTTCTTTGACGTTTCCGCACACTACTCGCGTGTCACGGCCCGGTGTGCACGCAGTTGACTAGCGCGTACTCAAAATTTCAAGAAATTGTCCGCTCCGCGTTCGCGGAAATGAGTTTTTTTTCTGCGTTCGGTATTGGATCCTATTTTTTTTTCCTACCGGAGGTCGGACGATGAAAAGGGGCCACTCGCCGGCGTTTTAGGCTGCATGCGAATAGCGCCAGGGGTTGATTATTGCGCACTCGGTGCGGCTCGCGCTACCCTTTCTTCTCTCGAGTATTGTAATTAAACGCGAGAGTGCTTTATAAGTGGCCGCGCGCATTCTTTACGCGCTTCGTACACTTTTTCGCCTCTGCGGGGGCCGGCGATGTTGCCATAATGCGAGCAGTTTTTCGCACCTCGTAGACTCGCCATCCACTTATGAAAATTAAGACTCGAGTACCGTTGAGGATTGAGTGGTGATTTTGTTGGGTGGAAAACGATTGTTTGAGTATGCGCCTTTCGAGCCCTGCAAATATATATGCGTTCTCGGATGTTGCGCAAATGGAAGGCTCGACTCGCCGGGAAAACAACGGAAACGCGAGTAAACTTTATCAAAGTGAATTTTCAATTAATTCGAGGTAATTTCGAATCTATTACCTTAGTTGATTTTTGACTGACTATTACGAAAGTGTATTTTCTGTCGCTTTGATATTGAGTGAAGGTTCGCTCGTTAGATAAAAATGTAATTCTGCATTTTTGACCCGACAAGTCGTTAATAAATTGAAAATTAATTCGGCCTATAGAGAATAATTCCTTTTATAAAGTTTGTTGAAACATTCTCAGTTCCGGGGGAAGAGACTTTTAAATTCAGGAATTCTCAAGAGCACAAATAGGAGTCTCTCAGTCGTGGCTCGAAAATTCGCTTCAACGAAACAACACACTTTTTCTTACCGCAAAATAATCCAGTTTCGAGATATGCGTCCCCCTGTCTGACTAAAACCATCCGTTGCACCGAGCAAGTATCCTTCGCACTTTTCTCGGCATCCCTCCGAAACACAGAATATCGCTACGCAGCTCTTCCTTTCTTTCCTCTTAAAATCTCTCGCTCCTCTACTCGCGAGTAAAAGGGACCTTGGAAGAGATGCAGGTAGAAAGCAGTAGCAGCAGCACTCGGTGTCGACGTTGTCGTCGTGGTTACTCTAGTCGAAAAAAAGAGAGAAACAAACACGAAGAGAAGCGGAGTCCTGAAAGTGAGGTCGAAGGATGTGCGTATACCACGTGGGAAAGAAATAGTGTAATACTGCGGTGGGTGAGAGAAAGCAGGTCGAGGGCAGAGCGACGAGAGAGAGAGATAGAGAGAGAAGAGGAAACGATCTGAAAGGGTGTACGCCAAACGCGCGGCTGAGAGAGAAAAGAAAAAAAGAGAGAGCGAGGGAGAGAGTTAGTCAAGAGATAGGTGAAGGTGTGGGATGAGTTTTTCTCTCTCTCTCTGTCTCTCTCGCCACAGGAAAGGCATATAATGGAACTGGCGAAGGAAGTCGATACAGAGGCGGAAGGAGAAAATATCCGACCGGAGAGGAAGAGGAAAAAAGAGTGAGAGTCGAGGCAGTGCGCGCCTTCGCGGAGGCGGCGACGGCGGTGGCCGCGAAGGGAGCAAAAAGAAAGTGAGGAGGCTGCAGCCGCGAAATAGAACTGCCGCTGCAGCTGGTCTTCTTTATTTATACGCGGATCTGTATGTATGAGTCCGAGGCTGAATTGAATTTGTACATAGAGATTGGCGGGAGGATAATTCTGCATAATTTACGCGCCTCCATCTCTATTTTTTAACGCCGAGTGCATGCGCGACCCGATTATACAGTTTGGGTGTCTATATTTGTGTGTATGTGTGTGCATAGAAGAGGGAAAGCTACTTAAATATTAATTCAGCCGTCGCGACATTAAACATTCTATTTGCTCTATAATGTTAATGAAACGACCGACTCCCGCGATCCTAATTATGAATGTACGCGATAATATGTGTATCTGTGTATGTTGGATGAATCTGCATTGCAGAGAGAGAGGAGTTGGCAGTTTGTCGAGTTTGCGAATCGCCTAAGCCAGCTTTCAGCTTCTGCTAATACGTAAACGAGTGTTAAGTATATCTAAAATGTCGAATTATAAGTTAATAATAATTGTTGTAAAGAACTTCGTTATGCGAAAAATTGAAGAAGAAGTGGATTAACATCACTTTAACAAACTGAATTAATTTAAATTTCATTTTTAGTATTCTACACATATGCATAAAAGGAAAGAATAATAGAAATCTTTCTTTCATGTACAGTTCAAAGGAAGTTGTGGAAGTTATCCGTTTTATATCTTCACTCTTAAGTGTGCTCTAAGCGTTATTTCATTGAAAAACTTTTTTTACTACGACTGCGCAAGGTTTTTAAAGCGGAACTAAACTTTTTCAATTAGATAGTTTGCTCGATGACGAAGAATATCCCAAGCTATTGACTGAACTTCGAAGCGTAGCTATATGCTGAATTCCTCTTGCACCTTTATTTGCGGTTTCAATTATTACAGAAGTCGACTTGCATAATAACAATCATTTATCCGCATTTTCAATCACGAGATTCGAGATGAATGCAAAAGCAACAGCGACAGTCCCTGGAGGGACGAAAAAAGAACTCGATAATTCACGAAGTCGAATGTCAAATACTTTGCTCGAAAGTTCAAAGTCTCGGTGAGGAATCTCTCAAACGAGAGAATGCTCCAGGACAATGAGGAAGAAAGGAAAGAAAAAAGCGAAACTTTATAAATTCTCTTTAAAAGGGAAAAAAATCAGAGCATCGCTTAAAGCCCTAAAAAACTTAGCAGCTGATACAAAAGTATTTTGCCTCGGAGAAGAAAGAAGACTGAGGCCCACGCCGATCTCTATACCAGTCGGCTAAAGAAATAAAAGCCGAAGAGTGTGAGCGAGGGAGGAAGAAGCGGCGGAGGCAAGCGCGCACGCCACAGAGCAATGAGTAGAATGAAGCGGAAAGAGAAGAGCGAGAGAGGGAGGATATTCCTGGGCGGAAAAGCCTGCGCGTAGCCATGGTAACCGGAGGGGGGATCGCTACTATAACCCGGTACACACTATGGCGCATCTGTAGGGGTAAGCGGGGCGTAATGGATACGGCTAAACATTTTTTTTCTATATATTTTTTCTGATTAAAAGTTTGTAAAAATGGATACGATCGACGAGATTTACAGCGATGGCTGGCTATTGTTTAAATAATTGATTTTTCTTTTTATACTGACGATTATCGTCAAGTTTTGCTATTGAAAACATGGACTTTTCATTTTATTTAAAAAAAATACATTTTTTGCTTATATACTTCCTGTGAATGTATTTATTGTGAATTTATTTATAAAGTAATATATTATTAATGGTTATTATAAAATCATTGTTTTAATTTCGATCCATTCGTGAAAAGTAATTAGCTTTAAAATACAAATCTTTACAAGCTCTTGAATAATTTTTCCGATAATGAGCTATTAAAATTAAGATTTTAATCAACGTATTTTTAAATTCATTAGAATTTGTTAAAATGCTTTTGCAAAAGCATTAGAATTTTATTATCACTAGCAAAATTCATGTGCGCCCCGGACGCTTTATTTTTACATGCGGGACATTGATTAAATTCCAACAAATACTTTCATATTAAAAAATACTTTTCACTTCATGTGCTTTTTTTTATTAATAATTATATTCTCACATATTGAGATACAAAACAATAGATTACGACGCGTTCTAATTTATGAGTTAAAATCCTTTAATATATATTCTGAAAGAATTCTGCACTAAATGATTTGTTTAAGAATCTATTCAAACGAATTTGGAAGTAATCATAAATTTATATAACGATATTTTATTATTAATTATCACTTTTTTAGTTTACAGAATAAATATCTGTAAGAATAAAGTCTGAAAATCTTTTATTGCGAATAAAAGAAAAATGAGATTTGTAATGATAAAAACCACTGTTATTATCTATATTCTCTCGGTCAGGTTATTATGGATCGCAGGTGTAAACATGATACGGCCGTTCGAAAAAGTCTGTCATAGTAGTTCTCAATGGGAAATGTATGTTTCGCTCACGAGCTTTTTATTATCATCCGACACCCGTAGGGAAAAATGTGTCGAATGGGTGAACAGCTTTTTTGCTGCGAACATTCGATGGACGAGGAGCAGAAGAAGAACGAAACGGACGTTTCCCTTTTTTCTATCTCGCTTGGCAGCTGGTCCTCGCTTTTGGTAATTAGATTTACCGTCCGACTAAATCTCCTTCTGGCTCGCAGAGAAGCGGAAAATTTCTTTTCCCCGTATAGCAAAAAAACAGACACGTGGGATCATATCGGATTGAAAAAAAATTCGGATAGTGTGCACGGGTTGAATTTTAAATTAGATCGCGTTTTTTTTAAGCAGTTAAAAGAAGGAGTAAAGTTGGGGTAAGGAATGTAGGGAGCTCGTGGGCAGATTTGCGAAAACTTTTCTCCCTCTCCCGCGGAACGAATATTTGAGCGCAAGAATAAAAAGAGGAGAGAGCATGAGAGAGGAAGGAGTCCCTCTTCATCTCTCGAGGAAACTGCTCGGAAATGTTCCTGCGAGAGCAAAAGAAATTTCCCTCCAACACATCGAAAACACGTTAACCGACTTTATCTAAGTTTCTCCAACTTCTTCCCCTCCTCTGCTCGCTATCGCGTCACGACTAATTTCCATAATCAACCTGCTTTTGATATCTCGGAAACCATTCAAATTGCACTTTCCAAAGGAGTTGAATACACCCTAGGCGCTATCGTGACTCATTCGGTGGTGGAATTATCATGTTGACACGCTGCAATCGAGACCCTTTTTCACGAAACCACCTGAGGAGAGAGTTTCTTTCTTTGTCCTCTGTAGCGGAGGAAAATTGGCTCACCGCTGGCGCTGCTGCATAAGTAAAGAAACGGCCTGGCTCGACATAATGGCGATCGATAACTCATTATCGCTACCCAGACGCGTCGCGCGCGCCACACGTGTCGTCGCTCTCCCAACTGTATATACCTTCCATTGGGGCAAAGACGTGCTCGCTCAGACATGTACAGCTGCGCAAGCTGTGACGAGACGAACACGCGAAAAAATGCCAAAGCCGATGCTGTTCAAGTTTTCAACGCTCGAATTCCGGAGGGCACTATAGTTTTTGCGATTTTTCTTTTGTTTTAGACATCAGTGATCAGCGTATGCCACATGATTACCTTGTAATTTGTGAAGGTGCAGGTTTTCGATTTTTGTGCAAGATTGGGTTTGATCGTTGATGTTGAAATATGAGATTTGGGAAGTGGAGGTTTTAGGAGTGAATTGATTTTAAACTTGGGTTTACTCTACGAAGTTAAATTAGGGAAATTTTACTAATTTGAGATTAGTGGCAGTACTTAGAACTACTTAATCTTGGATTAGTGAAATTGTCAGTGATTTAAATTTATAGCTACAGGCTCCGACCAAGTTTCTGATCGGCTAAGAAGGCATCATCATCATTTATTTTCATCAAAACAAGTTTCGCAAATAAATTATAAGTATGGATTTTCTGAAAGTTTATTATCTACATTATAAGTCTTTATCTAATAAGTTAAATGTAAGGATTTATATATTGTAATAATTTTTAGAATAGAACTATTTGTTTTAGCTTTTCTGAAAACTTAGTTTTCTCCTAAAAATTAACGACAAAAATACCAGAGTTGAAAATTTTACTTAATCCGACTACGAATCAACTATGATCAAAGTAATTTTTATTGCTTCAAAACTCGTTCTTTCTCTCACCAGTTAAAAATGGTTGTGCAACGACTCTATACAACGAAGTACGTACATTTTATCATAACAGAGTCGAGCGAAAGCAGACCATATTCCGGCCAAAACCCCTTTTTATTATCGCGTTATTTTTCGACGCAAGTGCGCTGCCGCTATTCACAGCTTGCAATCCCCTTTGCGAGACATTGGAGTGCACAACGAAAGAGTCGAGAGAGAGAGAGAACGTCAAAATTCTGGTCCGAGCGAATTCGATTAAAGTGTGCGCACACATTGAAAAAGGAAACTGGCACAAAGCAAAACGCGTCGACGCGTCTTTTTCGATCGTAGAAAAATGAAGCTATGACAAAATAAGCGAAATCGTCAACCTTTTTAGTATCTAATAATCTAGTATTTAATAATCTGCCATCTTTAAAGCTGAAAAAGAATTTTAATTTATCTGGAAGTCCGTTAAAGCTTCCTTGTCTTTTTTTAAACATAAAAAGAAACTCAGCCAAAATTTACGTCAAATTCTGAATTAGTCATTGAAGAAGTCTAGTGAAGAAGAACTAGTTTCTTCAATCAACCCGCGCGACTTTTCACACTTCCAAGCTCATCGTGTAGATATCTTGGAACTGCAGGCAAATCCCACTATATTCGCACACATTGTTTATTCATTGACAGGACGCGCGAGCGAGAAAAAGCGTGTTCGCTTTCTTATAAAGCGTGGGAGGAACTTTGTAATCAAAATGAGGGAGAGAGAGGGAGAGGAGGAAGAGGAGGAGGAGGACGAACTGCCAGAGGCTATAGGTTCCGGTCGCTCCGCTCGCGCACTTTTTCACCGTGCCAGTAGGTCAGGGAGTAGCAAGGCTTTCGAATTAATCTCTCGCCCCCGGGGTTCACGTTCTCTCTCTCTCCCCTCCCTCCTCTCTCTTTACCTCTCTCTCTCTCCTTCTCGCCGCAGCGACTTAATAAGTTCGAAGCGGAAACTGAAGCTCCTCTCCTGCCTATATATAGATCTTCCTCTCCTTACCTCTCCCCTTATCCCTTTGCCTAATCTCGGCATTGATTTCAATCAGTCATCCTCAGCAGCATTTCCACTACCGACTTTTCTTTAACCCCCACCGCTACCCCCCGTCAACTCTTCCTCTTTATCCCTTCGACAAGCAAGAGCTGTTTCTCTCTCTCTCTCTCTATATATATATACGTATAGATTGGGGGTAGAGCGACGGTATTCGACGAATTTCAGTGACATTTCCCATTTGCTCTCTCTGAGAAATTGCTCGTTCCCGCTTCGACTCCTTGCTCCTCTTTCTCTGCCCCCCCCCCCCTGAGTCTAAGGAATTCACTCGCTCCTGCGCACTGCAAGAATTCATTTACATCCGATGAATTACGCTCTCTCTCTCGCTCTCTTTCTCTCTCACCGTTCACCTATGTATATCCAGGTATTATCGAGTCCGGAAATTTCGAGCGATTCGTGAATTTGGTCCCGGGGACTATTTATTCGTACTACATGAATTCGCGCTGAATTTCGTTTCAATCGAGCGCTGCTTCCTCGCGAGAACAAAAAAAATCTTACCAGTATGATGGATTTATTACGTGAGAGAGGGAGAGGGAGAGAGAGAGAGATAGATAGATAGATAGATATTCTTTTATTTGTATAAGTATACAAAAATGATGTAACAATCGAGTATAAAAATACATTTCAGATAATAAACTTTTACAATAATACGCTTTATCAGTCTTATAGGAAATTGCATTCAGTCTTTCTATGCTATCACAGGCATAATAACTTGATCAGTCTCAAAATCAGTCTTAAAATATGTCTCAAACCTTATAAGTATTATCACAAAAGAGAGAGAGAGAGAGAGAGAGAGAGAGAGAGAGAGAGAGAGAGAGAGAGAGAGAGAGAGAGAGACGGTTTCGTAGTCTTGGGTTTATTTGTGTTGTGAAGGATCGTCTACCGTTGTGTGCTCAGCAATTATGGCACAGGTAAGGAAGAATGGGGAATGCCCACGTTATGAAGTATTTCAGTCCAATGGTGTAGGGGCCTGTACGGAACCACTACCATCGTATAGAGGATGAAAATACATGTATTCTAAAAAATATTGATCCTTTAAACACTGGAGAAACGTGATAACAAATATAATGTTTTCAAACTTATAAAATGGCTAAAATGATCATCACGGAACGTAACTTTTGAAAACAATTTTATTAAATCAAAGTGGCGACGTTTCGAGGGTCTAAAACTTCTACCCTCCTCTTCAGGCCAATAAGATTTATTAACTAAAACATGTTTAGTATAATATATACATCCTTCTATTTGACTACTTCATTGGACGTTCAATTAAAAAGCAATTTTGACTTTTGACGCACAATGAGTGAGAACAGTGGACGTTAAGAAAGATGCAACGTTTTGGTGTGTTAGATGCGTTATTTGAAGTTTTAAACATGTTTTAGTTAATAAGTCTTACTGGTCTGAAGAGAAGGATAGAAGTATTAAACCCTAGAAACGTCACAACTTTGATTTAATGAAGTTGATTTCAAAAGTTACGTTCGGTAATGATCATTTTAATATTTTCAAAGTTTAACAATATAAAGGAATGTAAGATTCAAGGTTATAATATAATTTTTTCTTCGTGATTTATAGTGCAACAAGATGTGGCTCCGGATCGGAATCGATTTAATTCGAAAGTGCTTGAAGACTTATTTTGAAGGCTAATCGAAAAGCTTATTATATT
Source organism: Megastigmus dorsalis (assembly GCA_900490025.1). NCBI lineage: Eukaryota > Metazoa > Arthropoda > Insecta > Hymenoptera > Megastigmidae > Megastigmus > Megastigmus dorsalis. The sequence goes on from UELU01142340.1 coordinate 15,374, forward strand.
CTGGATGCCTCGCGTATTAACCGGCAGACTCTGGGGCAGATAATTCAGTCATCATAACACAAGTAGTTGTCCCTAATAAGATTATTGACGTGCTATAGCTACGATGATGAGATTACGCGATGATTACTCGCGGCATCACACTCGAGTACCAATAGGTGTCACTGGGCTTAATTGAAAACCTCTCGATATTTCACGCCGGGCTTGGAATCCTCGCGTGTCGAGCTGATTTCGTTGCGATTAATCGCTACTAAAGGCGATGAACTTGGAAGAATGCACGGGATGCTTACCCATGCAAATTGGAATTTCGGGATATTCGGTAGCTTGTTTGTAATTCAAAATTTGGAAATTTGACATGCAGTGCGCCGAGTATGCAGAGATTAGCTCTTGTTAAAAAAAACGGAAAGTCGGCCTCTCGCAACGCTTTAATCCGTTACGCGCCGAAGTGATTGGGAGCCGTAGTCACGTAATTCCATAAAGGAGGTGTGCAGAGAGCATCAGAGCTCGTGTAATTTTCGGATATTGCTTACGCGCTCGCGTCCATCGATTCTGCGTGTGTTCGCACCGAACGCGTTTTTTGCTAATTAATGAATATGATAATTGAATGGCTTAATTGATTTATCGGGGGACGATGCTATCCGCGGGCCGGAGGCTACCGCGCCGTTGCCGCTGCTGGTGCTGCTGCTGATGCTGCTGAGTAATATTGTTAATGGGATGAAGGATGGCGTAACGTTGCGGGCCACCCAGCAGCGATCGGAGCGCTTTTGTTTGTTTAAAAGTATGAATAAAACATTGTTAATCTCGCTGAATAGGCGACCAAAATACTTGGTTGATAAATTGATTAACTCGGGCTGGGCAGAGAGCGAGAGCGAGAGGGAGCTTCTAAAGTGATGGAAAAGTGGTAGAAAGAGAACCTGTCGATTCCACTCATTGACGATTAATGTTGTATATTCTGCATTCCTTTTGGGAAAATAATAGTAATTAAAGATAGTGCTGGTTTGAATTATGAGTATAAAGTTGTTGTCTCTTGTGTTTACTTGAGAAATTCATATTTACTATGCGTCCTTTCATCATCTTTATAGTTCTCGAATAGTTTTTCTTTTTAGAAGCGTAACTATATCAAAAGGCAAGTTCAAAATAATATTTTAACACAAAAAAAAAAGTAACACCAGACAGACGTAGCTAAAGAAATGAGCCAGACTGCGCAATCATCCCCAGCAAAAATATTCAAATCCCTCTAAAGCATCGAGAAATCCAAGCAGCCCGCGTACGCATATAAGTTTTCCGGGGCCTAGAAAAAGCCGCGTCGAGCAATTGTCGCGTTCCCTTTTTGCCTCTTCCTCCTCCTTCGCCGTCGTCGTCGCGATTACAGTCGGTTTGAAAGAAGATTACGCGCTTAAGTACGCCGCCGCCACGACAGCCGCATAAAAAATCCTCGCGCAGCTACCAACTTTTCTTTCATTTCCCCAGTTTTTTTTTATCTCGGAAGTTCTCGCGCGAGGCACAAAAAGCCTACCGTGTGTGCAGGCTACACACATTTGCTCTGGCCCGGCGTGGCTTAATCCTCGTCCCAGGGTAATTAGCTTGCCAGCGGTGGGCCGCCGCTGCTACTGCTGTAAACTATAGTTGCGGTCGTCCGGCCACGACACACACGGCCGCCACTCGAAACTGAATGACGAAGTGCGCGCGATTTTTAATGTGTATACATGTGTATTCCGATGTGGTTGTGGAATGGATGAGTTTCGGCGATTGCAGATGTGCTTCTGCTGCTGGGATATACCGATTGGGAGCTCGATATTGATGTTTTGCGGGAGATAGAGGCGGCGAAAGAGATAAATTCATATTTGAAATATTTATTTTTTGAGTGGACTGGCGAGCCCTGAGATTCCCTTTGTGTAGTATTTGTTTAAATTTGAGGAAAGTAAGTGCCAATGAGTTGACAGCAGTTTTTAGGCACGACCAACCAAAAATCTTTAAATTACTTATATTTTGTGAAAACTTGTAAAAAGCACCAAAACTTTATCATGAATACAAATGTCGTAAATGGCGTCATTTCTTCATTGGGATCGCTTATCACCATTTATGGAACACGGAGAGATTTATTTTGGACCTTTTTCAATCATAAGTTGTAATGTCTAAAATACTACCTCGATCCAATCTGATTGTTAAGTCTTTGTGTAAGTTCAGTTTATAAGACATGTTCTTTATTCATGAAAATACTATGAGTCCTTGTACACAAATAGCTTGCACTACTTTACTTTACAATGTTTGATCGTGTTAAACAGTAGACTTACGATGCCCTATAAATAGGCAAGTGTATTTTGTAAAAAAAGTTTGTATTTTTAATGGGCATTTTAAAAAAAATCTGTTTTGAAAGTAATTCGTAAAAATAACATCCTTATAAATAAAATTGGTATACTTAAATAAACAAAAAATATTAGATTTTAAGTGTATATCTTAAGAAATTCAAATACATAAATTAGTTCAAATATAAATAAATCTTTCCGTATTAGTCATATTTTTAAAGTAAATTTATATAATGAATACACAGCATCAAAGTTACTCCAATAGTTCAGTTTTCATTGAAGTTTCTCTTCGCCAAATTATTTACTCCTCCAAATGCAAGTTTCAAATACCTATTGCTTTTACCCACTCGACGCAAATGTTTTTACAAAGCAATTCGTTCAGCGACCTCAATATCAACGTCTCTTTGACAAGCCACCGCGAAAGCACTTCTCCTTCGGCTCATAAAGAAATGCAAATGAATCCTCGAGTAGCAGCAACTAGTCAAAGACAACGTTGCCAAAAAAAGAAAAAAAATACGCATCTCTTCCAAAGAAAACTCTTTGCTGTCCGATATCTCCAAAACGCGGGCTTTCAAAAAAGACATGCAACCGCAAAAAACTGCGTTATAGCAGCCAAGTCAAAGTACAGAGAGAAAGACATTGAAAAGACTTTGAATCAAGTTTGATTAGACGAAAACGCGTGAAGAGGCGCTGCAGTATACTCGAAACTATAGACGACCGAAAGCTCAAGTGCACATACCAAGAGCCCCGAACGACTCCCCCATATACATGTATACACTCACACGTGCGTGCAGTGGTGTAGCGCAAACATGAGCCGCGCGGAAGCGCTTTTATCCCCTCGAACTGAGCCTACCGAACGACCCCAACACTCCTAAATGTATATATATATATATATATATGTATATTTAGTGAGAGGTTGTGCATATGTGCAGTGCAGCGCTTCCTCCTCGTCATCTAGGCTATGAATATATGCAGCGCTCGGTTATTATCGACATTGTCGTGACTGCACACGGAGACACACGTATACACAGAGAGACTGTAGGGAGGAGGAGGGACGGGAGGGGGGGAGTGGCGTCAATCTGTCCTCAAGCACTGCCGAGCTATTGCCCGCTAAACGACTTATTCAGTGCGCCACGAGCGACTAACGCCCGTCTCCCTCTCCTCCTATAGAGGCTCATGTCTCTACCTCAGCTCTCTCTCTCTCTCTCTCTCACTCTCTTTAGCATAGCCGACTCACGACCCATTTACATGCTCGCAATGTTAATATGTGCCCGTGTGTGTGTGGATAGGCAGCGATATGCTTGCGCTGTAGTGTCTGCGATTTGCTAGACGATTTGTCGTACGGTTTTGCGAGGGAGTGAGAATCATATCGGGGACTGTAAGATAGTTGCGGATCGTTTCTTCGGTCTTGGTGCATAAGGAAAATTTTCAAGGTTGTTGGATTGTAATATCTGTTAAAAAGTTGTTTTTTCCCTGCTTGTTAATTGAAACTTATCGCTCCTGCCTTTTAACAGTTTTAATTTTACTGATAGGTAGGATTTTGAATGAGTTTATTGCGTGTTTTCTTTTGTCGCATTCTCGGAAATGTATTGCATCGATTCAAATGAAATTTGAATCGGAACATTCTATTTTGGAATTTACGAGATGGCGATGTATACACGCGCGGCAGTTTCGCGACGAACGGTAATAGGATATTTGAGCGCGCTGTAGCGCTGCCTCGGAATAGCCTTTAAAGAAGATTAAAATACATATTTGTTGCAACTGACCCATTACTAAATGATCGCGGCTACGTGCACGCTTCGTTTCACCACTTGATCGAAAATTCTGATTACGAATTATTGCCCTCGATGTATTTTGCGCTGTTTTTTAATGTCTCGTTTGCGTTATCGCACGGGGCGCATATTCGGATGCGGATGCAGTCTTAATTAATACGGATATCCAATCGAATCGAAATTTAATCTTCTTTTTTATACTGTAAGATACGTTTCTTAAAATCTGGATAATTCGTTATATATATATATGTATAAATAGTGGTTGATCTCGATATATATATATTGGTTCGAGATCAACCACTACTTTGTCCAAAAAATCGATTGTTCGTGGTATACACAGCGCGTGACTTATACGTCCAACCCCTAATCACAGCTTATCCGTAAGGGTGCCCCCCTCCCCCCCTCAAAGAAGCTTCTCATCCGAAAGCAAAGTATCGGATATTGAGAATATTGATTAAAACGTATCCTGCTAGAGTGAGAGCGCCTCCGTCATTCAAAAGCGAGAGAGAGAGAGAGAGAGAGAGAGAGAGAGAGAGCGAGAGGGATTGTATCTGGTTTCGGATTACTGCAGGACTCGCACGAGCGGAGAGAAAACGAATCACGGTAAGTGCGATATTGAATGTCGCGCGCGTTGCTCATCACTCTCTTATCTCTTGTGGGGTTTCCCCTCGATTGAACTGCCCTCCCCATGCCCCATTACGTGTATTGCGCTCGGAGCGTGCTCTATGCGCTTTTGCTACTGCTGTTGCTGCTGTTGCTGCTGCAGGCCGCGCGGGAGAGTGCAATTTTCTCAAGTTCCATCAATGTCGCGAGCGCGCGAGCCTGGAACAGCTGACCGCCGCGAAATCGGATCGACGCGGCGGGACTTCTTCTTCTTTCACGTGCAACTCTTTGAGATTCTTTTGTGTGTGAGGAACGAATGTTCAGTACTGTGTATGTAGGGAACTTCGTACTACAATTCGTACGTGCTGTAATTCATCGTAAGTGGTACATCGTGTAAGTAGATTTAGCATATTCTCAAAATGGGCTAATTTGAATGCAGCCAAGAAATTGTGCGCCCCAACGCGGCATACGAATTTGTGGAAAGTTTCATTTTAGCTTCGAGGAGAAGAGGGAGGGTGAAATCCTTTTGGAAGAATAAGGGATTTTCTCAGCTCGGGAGACCTAGAATTCTTTTAAACGAAACGTTAATGAAACTGCTTGTTCTTCAAAAAGTATATTATGCTCCGAAACAGGAAGAAGTCCTGTAATGCTTAGATTTCTGTGGTACAATTGATTAAGTCGGCTTATTAAAATGAAAGACGCGACAAGTTCAGTATCAATTTTTAAAAGTGTATTTAAATTATTTGCACGCGTTTCCGGAAAATTATATTACGCGTAGAGTATCTAGCTTTTTCGCGCACAAGGCAGAGAAGATCCAGAGCACGTTTCTCTCGTTTCTCGCAAAATGTGCGCAGCAAAATCGGAATAGAACCGCGATGTATATGTGTATAGCGATAAAAACGAAAGAGCCGCGAGTAAAATCGCAGCGGCGAAGCCCCCGCGTAAGCGCGCACAAAATTCATTCTTCCTCCGTATAAGGTGCATATACCGGAGCTGAGCATCTCGAGCGCTCAAATTATCACGGGTAAAGAGGTGGAGTTCGCCTCGTACACGATCACGCCCTTATATATATATACATATAGGGTATAGGCAAAAACACGCGTTGCGGCGCTGCACACGTTCCTCGCTCTCCCGCAAAACCCAACTTCTATATACTTCGGCTTCCCTCTCCGTAAAATTCGAGACTCGTTGCTGCATGAAGATGCACTCGGCACATACACTATATACTACAGGGACGCATTGGAAATAGCATGGCAGTAATCCCTTGCGTAGACGCTTTGCTCGGCTCGCCGACTCCCTTAATTGGATTTCGCGAGTTCATTTCTTGTGTGCCTGTAGCCTCGCTCTCTCTCTCTCTTTCTCTCTCTCTTTCTCTCTCTGGTGTGTGTGGTCTAGAAAGTGGGCCAGCGAAAGACAGAGAAGGGAAGATATGCATACATAGGGGATATAGGGAAGGTGTAGAGGAAGGCATCAGTAGTAACGGACGATCGGTCGCTCGCTTTCGCTCGACCGGACTCTTAAACGAGATTATTGGATTTGGTCGTTACTACTGCAGCTACACTCACACACACACACACACAGAGACCGGTACGTTCGCACGATGTAGCGATAGACACTAGTGCAGCAACGGCACACGCCTGCAGAAGCAGCATCCCTTGCCTGACTTAATGCAGAGATAGGATGATCCACGCGGTGGCGGCGGCTCTGTGTATATAGATATGTTCGGAGTACAGGCATCGAGAGAGAGCTTAATACCCCCTGGTATCAATGCCGAAATTTATAGCGCGGCCCGCTAATTATTGCGACGCGTCGTAACAAGTGGAAGGACGAGGCCATACCAGAGGCAAAGGGAGTGAGAGTGAGAGGGAGAGGCGATATTTCATCCGGGGACCTTATATGCGCGCGACTGACGCGCCGATGTTCGGGATTATATACGTGGCGGTGATGGTGGCGCCGCTCCATGATCTGTCGCTCTGGTCCTCCACACGCGCGCGCAAACCACATACTTACGTGTACCAGGCATATATAAGGTGTATACGGCGCCTCGATGCTGCAGTCTATATAATACCAGGGTCATACCCTCGGCAATTATTATTACGTGCTCGTCGTGTATAGAGTGTACAGTATAACGTACATATATAAGAATAGCTGCGCGATTAATTTTTCCGCGTAGATGTATACGTGGTGCTTCGACGTTCCGGTGAAATATACGTGCATGCCGTTCGTGGAGGGATATATCGAGTACAGAAGGCGGTTATAGACGCGCGGAAGAGGGAGGTAAATATTTTGCCGGAGAGCTTTCAAATTCAAATGGGCGCTACTGCCGGTGTGTGTGCGCGGCCCATGAAGCTGCCCGTAATGTATTCGAACTGCTGTATAAAAGCAAGCAATAAGAGAGCGGAATTCGAAAGGGTCGAGAGAAAGAGAGAGAGGGAGAGGCAGGGAGATGTACGTATATATATATGTGTAGGAAGAGAGAAAGAGAGATGGAGTGGATACCGGGCCAATGGTCCGAACCGGCAGATTATCGGATTAACCAGTATATATACCGGGCAGACTTGTCCGTTCGCGCGCACAGCTTCACTTCCAGCTCTCTCTCTCACTTTTCTCCCCCTCTCTCTCCCTCCCTCTCCCTCTCTCTCTCTTCTGCACACACTCGTCCACACGCGCATTATACATATATAGCCGTATTCGGCGGCAGAGACTGGACTGGGCTATCATTCACCCCTTTCCCTCTCTCTCTATGTATGCGTACGTGTGTATATCGAAGCAGTGGGTTGAACCAACCGCTGCAGCTCTTCTCTGGGACGACGACGACGAGGAGCGACGCTCGCTCTCGGTTACAATGTCCCTGTGTGTACCCGTGACTGTGTGTGTGTGTGTGTGTGTATGAGCGCGGCAAACGTCGACGTGCTCCGCTGAACCTATTCCCCTAACGTCGCGTGTGTGTCTGTCCGCCGCAGCAGCAACAGCAGTAGTAGCAGCAGCAGCAGTAGCAGCGGTATGGCCAGTGCACACCAGCTGGATTTTCCCTAATTTGAAGGGATACAATTGTTTTGACCTCTTCCAGCTCCACGACGTTTTGTCCTTTCTCTGTCCCTGCCCTCGCTTAAAATCGTTGGAGGACGGTTGGATAATTTCGGATGGGGTCGTTTCGCTTTCTCCTTTTTTTTTGTGCGAGACTGGATGTGTGTTCACTGGCCCTTGCATCAAGTCTGTGGTTGGCTGGGCGAGGTTAGAGAGGAAAGGTCCTACTGTGGCGAGGATATTAATTTAAAGGTTTGAGAAAGTGCGACTGGTTGAAAGCGAGTACATTGTAGAAATTATTTTAATAGTTGAAATTTTATATAGAATTGAAGTGCAAAAGTATGGTTATAGTTGAGCCTTTAAAAATAATGGTATACTTGAGAAAGACTTACATACTCAGACTTTATTGTAGAGCTCACATTTTTACGTTGCGCTCGAGTTAGAAAGAATCATGCCACGGTCGTTATTATCCTCTATCCCTTTTTCTTATATTAGACGATTGTATTTTCTCGGAAACTTTTAAAATGAAAGTCATTTTTTTGTCCTAAACTTACTTTTTTAAATTATATCATAATGGTAGCATGCGCAAGCTGTTTTTTCCAGTCTCTCCAAACAATATTTCAATACCCTAATTATCTGTCCTTGGAATTACATTTAGTCACTTTTCAATCAACGTTTCTCAGAACAAACGATACAGTTAGTCTCTCAACTAAGAGCCAGTAAACATCCGCAAAAGCATCTCCTTCTATCAGCGGCAACAGAGGCAACTGCGACAGCAGCAGCAGCTTGAGCGATCCTCATCGTCACGTAGGGAATTACGCGATTCCAATCGCTGTATCCGCTCAATCTCCCATAATACCCAGTCATTTATGTACTTGCCCTCCTCTCTGGGTATCGCTGGCTCCCTGGGCTGTAAGCTACACACCACGAAGAAGCAGCGACGGCTGCTCCCTTTCTCTCTTCTCTCCCTCCATACCATACCGCACTTTATCCGCTCTCACAAGAAAAATGACTCTCTTTTTCTCTCTATTTTTCACTCCTCCTATAAAATACGACTCTCTCTCTCTCTTCTCTTCTCTCTTTTAAGTATCCCCCAGCCTAGGGGCACTCGGGTATTTCTTTTGCCGCGTCCGGAAAATTTGAGACAATCCTTCTTCGGAGCCTGGCGCCAACTCGAACAGCTGCTTGGCGCCGTCTCGGTGATTCTATACTCTGCGAGGGAAAGAGGTCGTCGAATGGATTGCGAACTCTCTTATACGTAAAGGCCGAAGATATCGTTGGTGGAAGCGAGTTTGGTTTGATTTTCGTGATAGTGTTGAGGAAAAGAGTTTCCTCGATGGTTGCGAGTGTAGTTTTCTGGCCGCAAAAGGAACGACTTAGAAAGTTGTCTTATGAATTATGTACTGTCTGGGGAATTGATGCGTTGATGGTAAACTTGGACCTTATTCGTAGAAAATGTAATTTATATTTATTGAATGATCCTTTTGTATCGTATCTCGGAATCGAATCGGAATCTGGATCGAAATGAAGATTATCACGGAACGACTCGTGAAGATACGCATTCGACATTCATCTACTTATACGCATAGTTGCCTCATGAAATCCTGAACTAAACGCTGTTTCGCGATCTACTACAGTTTCAAATTAAGCATCTAAAATTTTGACAGCCTAAAACAAGTTACATTGTTTAAAATACACATCAGCTACATCGTCAATTTCAAACATTTGCAAACATCCACAATAAAATCGCTGTAGCTTCACGGTCGATCAAAGACCAAGCGCGTAAAAATAAATTATTGCGCGTCGGGAGAGTGAAAAAAATAATAATAATTCAAAAATAAAAGAGAGAGGGAGAGAGAGAGAGAGAAGGAAAAATGCTGGATAAAACCATTCGGAAGGCCGTCAGGTCTCGTCAGCTTGGCTCGACGTCGAGTTTTCCGGAGCGAAAATAACGTGCTTCGACACATTCTCTCTCGCGCGCGCGCAGTAGGGTTACACGCGTTAATGAGGGAGGGGGTGTACCTCTGACTTTGTAATCGACGGGTGAGCGCGCTTTCGGCTTAATAATTTTCCATGGAAAAACAGAGCACGACAATGCGTTAGCCTCCCGCCGTGTGGAGCGACACCTCTCTCTCTCTCTCTCCGCGTTATCGCTCTATTTCTCGTTTCATCGCGCAGCCCCGATGTATATATGCAATTTCCATAAAGCTGTCGCGTAAGCCGCTAATACTTAGCGAATTTTCCGCTTTCCCTCCCTGTACAGAGAGAAAATGCGGGGCTGCACAGATAAAGCGCTAGGAAGGGAAGGGGGAGATCGGCGGACTTGATTATGCCCGGCATGTAACATGTAAAATGAATAGGGGGCGGTAAAAGCTGCGTGGATAACCTTTGCTCTGACGAATGGCCGGATAATTGATTGGACGGTTTTGATGGCCGCGTGTATCTGCCCTTTTCCTATCAACTTTATAATTGACCGATTATTTGAATTTTTTCTGCACTTGTGAAAGTTTGTGGCTACGATTTCTGTAAATCGAGCTTGTTTGTTCATTCGATTTCCGTGTATAGGTGGAAAGAAATACGTAAAAGAATAATACACTCACGAAGTTTGTAACAATAATTTACTTTTGTAAGTATAGAAGTTGTTACAAACTTTAAAGTAACTTATTGCACTTCAACTTCATTTCTCTTACGAACTTCTTTATTGTGAGCATGAAGAATTTTAGTGTTACATTAAACTTTCCAAAATTACCAATACTTACCTATTTATGAATACTATACTGCGATAATTCAATGACAAGTATGAAAAGTACAGCTAAAAAACTTTTTTTACTTATTAATTAATAAAATCTACTAGCTTACTCAAATGTTGTACTTGCTTTCTTAAAACATATTTAACAATCAACATCGTTTTGAAACATTCATTTCATTCTTTTGATCAGCTGTTCCACCAAAACAACAGCGATCTCGGCATTTCTCTCATCCTTTCAAATCATCGACTGTCAATAACTGATCAATCAATATCCTGTAATCTTCACACGCCAACCGCCAACATTCATTTCATCTCGCATCGCACCCACAACAGCAGCAGCGGCAGCATTGAACACGTTAAACATAGGACAGAAACAAAGCGAAAGCTGCGACAGCAGAGAGCATTATAATCAGGCCGATCGACTAGTCGTCGTCGTAGTAACGCGTATCACAAGTCGACAAGGGACTCAAATCTCTTTCTGCCCCTTTCTCGCGCGTCTCCCACTCCTCGGCAATTCCTTTTTATAGGTCGTTTGTGTCGCTCTCTCTTGCTTCTTGATTAAATTGCCTCCTGCACGTTTCCCCCTCATATGTATGTATATTTGTAGGAGGAGACGTGAGCCGAGCTACGCTCACGTATTATATAAAGCGCAGCGGGGTAAAAATACTACGGCTCTTAATTCCATCTTTATTGTCGGTGGAATTATGAATTTCGCCGAACGAGTCTCGCCGGGGCTCCTCCGGTTAGTGATTATACGGAGCTCTGCATGTGTAGTGGAAGTGGAGAGGAGCACTTTCGAGTTTGGGATTAAGTGTGTGGGCAGTCGGGCGCAAAGGGGTAAGTGCGATTTTCGGATAACGGGGCTTATTGTTTTTTTTTTAGATTTTAGCTCCGTATTAGAGATGCGAGCAGCGAGCTTAGGTCTATATTAGGACTTGATGTTAATCGGCTCATTGACGTAAGCGTTATTATCTCCTTTTCGATTCATAAGTCAGTACAGACAAAGAGTAAGTAATAAACTTTACACATTATCGGAATTTCAAACGCTTTATTTTGGGCATCCGATTACACAAACGAACTACATAACGGTTTTACGAAACGAAAATAGAATGCCACTCCAAAAGGGCTGAATCGATAGGTAGAACAAGAGCTATCTCGCGAGAAATAATTGGAAAAGATTTATTTCGTGCGAGACCGTTACTCCCTCATCCTCAAAGAGTGAACAATCTCTATTTTCCAGTAAAACCTAAGGAAATTTCCTTTTTTTCCTGGAGTAGATTGTAAAACAATATATTTTTTATAAATTCTGTTAAAAACTTAACTATATTTTGCATTAATTTAATTAAGATTTTGTATAACTTTAATAAAGTTTACAAACGCTCTCACCACGAATTAAAGTTGGCCTAAATGTCATACCGAGAAAGGCACATTTTTCACTAATTCTCAGCCGCAAGCATAAATCTTTTTCTATTAGTTTCATCTACATTTCTCACCCAAGAAATTTTCGCGGATAAGTTTGTTCCTACCAGCGGCCTCGGTCAGAGACTTTAAGCGCACAAAATAGAGAAAGAGGCGAGTGGGCGATTTTGCGCAGACTTTTTCATCGCTCGGAAAAAGCGGCGCTCCTCGGCGAAAAATAAAAAGCCTGAGTAAAAATCCAGCCGCTGCATTCTCTCTCTCTCTCTCTCTCTCTGTCTGTCTTTTTTTGCCTCCGAGAAAGAAACTCGCAGTTACCATCAGCCTGCGGGCATTTTGCGAACTAGCGGCGAGAGAGGACGCGGACGCGCAAAAATAAAGAGCTCAGAGAAAGGAAAAAATTAGCGCGGTCTTATTATACGGCGTCGTCCGCATTTTCTTTTTTCTCCTCAGCAGACCGAAAGAAGTCCGTCTGCTCGAGGCGAGCTTTCTAAACTCGAGTGGGTGACATCTCGCTGATGATAGATGTTCCGAGTGGAAATTCGAGAAATTTAAATGGGCTCGAAAGTAGTTTATGATTAAAACGAATGAGGGCTCATTGTTTAATTCATATGTCTTCAGTAACGTCTGGTTTTTTACTTATTATTTTTATGAAAAGGGAATAATAAATTCAACATTGTGCGGTGATATTTCTTTAACTTTCTTGTTTATGAAAAAAAATAGTATAATCATATCTGTTACGGCATTTCATTTATTCCTTCGAGTAATAATTATTTTGCTTCCTGTTAGAGGAAGTTTTATATATGATGTAGTGAAAAAAAAAACTGTTTTATCTTGCTTATTTGTAAAAGAATCTGGAATTTATGTTATTGAAAGCCCAAAATTTCCATTGCCTTAGATTTAGAGAAGCTCTTTTTGGCCTGGAGTCTTTATGGGATTGGGAGAGGTCGGTATAACGATTGCGCGAAGGGCGCAATTGCGCCGGCGGAGATAGCGAGATACGTGCGTGTGTGTATGTGTGCGAGGCTTAAATGAAGCCGTAAAGATTTTCCGTCTTTATACCTGCGCTTTACGTTTCGGCTTTCGTGGCTTTTTTACCTGATGTACATCGCATGCCCTAGCTTCGAAGTTGAATGTCGAGGGGCCGGTAGCCTATAATACTGATTCATTGCGATTGCAGCGGCGAAAAGTCTATCCGAGTTTGTGTTTCGCGTCCAATATACACAGCGTAACAGCGCCACTCGAAAATAATTACTTCTTCAATTAATTAGCGACTTTATGTAATTCCATCTGTCCACTCGCATTTAATAAATTTTATAATTGAAGCACTATAACTTTTTGATGCATACTAACGGCAATATTCTTTTTTTCGTTTAAATCAAACTGAAAACGCACTCGTCGCTGAGCGCTTGCGAAAATAAAAGCATCGCAGTAAGAAGTAGCAGCCCCGAGCAAAGTCGCAACTGTAAACATCTGTAATTTTTCCAGAATATCCGTCTCTCCTCATCCCATTCTCTTCTAATCCTCGAACGATCAATTACTCGGCGGCGAGTTTGCTGCTCGCAAACACACAGCCAGCCCCACGAGCTTACACCAAACACGCACATTTCACCCTCTATATCTGCGCGCGCACACACACACACACATAGACGCGTATACACGCAAGTCTCTCGAGGTTGTACTTTTTCCCCGCGGAGCAGCGGAGACCGGAATTATCGGCGTTCATTGAAAAAAAAGGAAGGAGAGTCCAACAGTCGTCAATTGTATTTTAATTACCAGCGAGTGCTATATAGCCCTCGGCACGCGTGCGTCGAGCGGAACATTGCTTTTGCGCGAGAGTTAAACGAGCCGAGAGCGCGAGTTACCATTGGCTTGCGCTACTCTTGCCTCGTTTGCACAAAGAGCTCGCGGAATGTGTTTTGCGAGAGAAAAAACAAATACAGTTTTAATCGCTTCTGCCTCGGCTTTTATGCGTCGAGATGCTGTTAAATTGTTTTTATACGCTCGCTTCTGTTTTTCATCGGAATGCACGCGGTTTATTTTGTCCCGGCCGATTGTGCAGGTGTGCGATAATGAGTTGTTCCTACAAATGTTAAAAATTATTTCACAACGCTATAAATAATTTTGTTACGTATTTATATTTTGAGCATCCTTATTGAAATTGCCGTATGAAGGAGCTATAGTAATAGCAATCTGATTAGGTACTGCAGACATTTAACGCGCGAAGTATTAATACTGTTTCGAATCGTTTGAATGCAAAATCTATATTTATTAGCCGAGTTTGTTTTGTATTCGTGAAATTAAAGCATGTAGTATGTGCGTTTATAAAGCTTTTAATTAATCAGACCATTTCATTGATAAATTATTATAATTTATATACAATTTAAATTGATAATTATTCTTAAAATTATGGTTCATACGTTAAAGAAAGTAAAATTTATTCAGAGAATCCATTTTATAAATTTTTCCATTACTATAACTGCTTTGTCTAGTTGAAATAAGACGATTTTTTTTTTTGCAGTAATATATCATTTATTATTTTTTGAAAACCAATGTCCCCACATTATCCAGGGATTTTCCGCATGCTGCAGCTAAGTTTTTATGGACCTTCATGTATGGCACGATGAGCGCTTGGTCGCAGAAACCCGATATCAAGTGTGACCCTCTCCTCTCTATCTCTCTCTTTCTCTCTGTCTCGCTATCTCTCTTGCACACACGCACTCGCGTCTGCGGAATTATAAACATCCATATGTGCTGCAGTAAAAAAGTCCAGAAGTATCAATAAAAAGCGAAAAGAAAAAAAACACGGCGGCTTTTGTTTTCCAGGCAGGCTTTCTCTTTCTCTTCAATTCTATTTATCTCTCACTCTTTCTCTCTCTCTCGCAGGCGCATCCACTTCATTCTCCCGTTTATTATAAAGCAGAGGGTTTGGTATTTTATTATTCAGGCTCTGCACATTCCAGTACTGCACGCGCGCGATTATTCAGTCGTGTTCCCCTTTTCAACAAACATGCGCGCGCGAGTACTTTTTATTTGTTTTTTATTTCTTTTATTTTTCAAAATAACCGCAAAAATCCCTTTAAGCGTTGGCGGAGGGACGGTGTATCCAAGCGCGCATTGGGAGAGAGAGAGAGAGATCGAAGAAGAACCTCGCGCGCTTTATTTCATTCGTCGAGAGCGTAAACGAAGGCTAATGGCCGCTAATGGAAGCTGGAGGAGCGAACAGCGGCAGATACAATTTTCCGCCAATCAAAAGTTACTCTCCCGACTCGTTCCACTGCTGAACGCCTAAACACACACATTTGATATACCGCCTGGACTAATCAGTGCTCGACTTTAAATGCTTGGGCTCGATCTCGGAGATGGAAGGATACGGACTACTGATAATTTCAATGCCGATTCTGAGTTTGTATACTCAAGCTTAAAGTTTCAATAATTAGTATTGTTACTTGACTGTCTGAAAAGCACGAGGTACTACGTTATAATTTTTTTATAATTGCGCCGTAAAAAAGATTTAAATTCAATTCAATATAGCTATTCGATAAATAACGAAAAAAAATATTAAAGGGATTCTCCCCACTGAACTTATTTTACCTCACCCGTTTCGTTTTTTTTTAACCTTAAAAATTTTCAATTGTATTTTCAAATTGTTACTTTGGTGGCAGCTACCCTTTTATTTTAATGGTGGAAATTAATTTTCATGATTCTATGTAATGCAGTTGGAAACTTCGAGGCAAAGAAGCTTGAGAAATGTGTAACATTAGA
Organism: Megastigmus dorsalis; assembly: GCA_900490025.1. Lineage (NCBI taxonomy): Eukaryota > Metazoa > Arthropoda > Insecta > Hymenoptera > Megastigmidae > Megastigmus > Megastigmus dorsalis. The sequence goes on from UELU01142340.1 coordinate 31,009, forward strand.
GTTTAATGTATTTACGGAAAGTCTTACATTAGGTGTAATTTGATTTCCTGGATTTGAACGTTAAACCGTCGTAAATTTGAAACTTTATTCTAATGCTCGTGAGAGGCTGTGTTCAAGAGTTGTTAGAAACTTAAGTTATGCACGGAAATATTTTTGAACTACTAATTATTTTCATAGCCAAGTAAAATAATGGAACAAAATAAAATGATAAATACTGCAAAATATTTGTATAACTTTCGTTTGTATTTTTGAATTGTAAATATTTTATAGAAATTCAATGAATTTGAGTGCTAGTTATAAAATCTGTCTGAAAGTTATAAATCAATAACACTGTTAAAATGCTGCATGAAATAGCTCAATGAATACTTTCTGTCCTCGAAATTGATTTACAATAGTTTTTTATTTAACCGACAGTCGCCTCTTAAAATACTATGAAAACGGTATAACTGAAAGCAAACGACCGCTTAACAGACGAACCATCTGCATTTTTTAATGGACATAGTGGAATAGCTTTTCTTAAATTTTCGTTGATTATTTCGATTGAAGTATTAAAATGCAGTCGTATAAATATGATTTCGTCGTCTTCGTTTCATTGATAAGTCACTGGGAAAGCCGAAGCAAAGATAAAGATTTTATTCTGAATAAAATTTCGATATTCTCTACACAAAATCGTTTATAAATCTTTGCTATCGGTAATATAGTTATAGGTTAATGAAATTCTGAATGCCCTGTAATAATACTTATGAAATAAAAAAGAAGTGTAATAAAGCTTTGACTAAAATATATGAAATATGCATTTTATTGAAAATTTCCAGTCGACCGAACAATTTCATTTGAGCAATCGCTGCTGGACTCTGCCGTCGAGTATTTTTTGCTCGAATAAAGATAGCATTCAACTCTCTCAGAGATTATATTATTATTAATATCACGGCATTGTATAGTAAAAAATAATTAAATCACGAAATCGTTTTATTCGATACCTCGCGCTATATTTTTTCCATTTCTACAAATGCAGCGTAGAGGATGTATACATGTACGCACAACATACATTTTTTTCGGGCATCGCCAGGAAAACAAAGCGCGCACAACTGCTAGACACGACAGTTTAAGGGTACGCTGTATACGCAAAAAACCGGGATTCATACAGCAAAAAAAAGGTCGCGGAAGCTCGTCCTTCCCTCTCTCCCTCGTGCTTCACGGATGAGCGTCCATTGTTCGTATATAATATCCGTACTCGAATTCGCGTTACACAACCGCAACGGCGGCGACCGTCCGAACGGCACCCAAGAGAATTTCAATATTTCGGTCAGATATTACCCTATACCCCCCTGATATACATATACATGCAGCCTTGCTCCACTGAGGAAATACGACATCGTGTATGTGTGGGAAAGTTAGAGAGAGGGGGAGAGAGGGGGAGAGAGAGAGAGAGAGACGGACGGAAACGATATTTGTGCAGCAGGAAGAGAACGAGTTGTGCCAGGGCCCCCAAGGCGCTTTTTACGTGCCGTCGCGGGCGACGCTCCGCGCCGTTATGCGAATGTTTATATATACGCGAATGCAGCGCGCAGATAGGAGTGGAACGGGTGTTATTACCCGCGATGCTTTGTATTCGCTCGTTGAGACGACTATTCGGCAAGTAATTTGCTAGCGCTGATCCTACTGCAGCGAGTAAGGCTGTAACGTGACCTTTTTCCTTCCGTTGCTTTATTCTATTCGATGGAGAGGTTGCGCGTGAATTGAATTTTAGCGGCTCTTTTCTTTTTGAAACCCAGAGCGATATGTTTTTTAGACGTTGTTTGACTTTTATGCTTTTTAAAATCATGATTTATTAGGGAGATGGCCAATCAAATATCGGTTTTAAGTCGGAATAGAGAGCTTTTGTTATAGAGGCCTTACATATATCTGCCGGTTAACTTCAGAATTCATATATTAACATTGAGAGCGCCTACATTCTTTTGAACAATACCCAGAGAAAAAGAATCAGAAGAAAGAAATCTAAGAATCTTCGATGGAAGAAGAAGGAGGGAAAAACAACACATCGCATTCTGATATCAACAGTTCGGTGCGTTATACGGGCGAACGAGAGGTCGATGTATATACATCTGCAACAGCGTCTATAGAAATTGCCATTGGAATTCCGATGCAAAGCAGCAGCCACGCCGGGGCAGCAGCAGCAGCAGCAGCGGCGGCGGCCCGACATCGTATTACATTTCGAAATTACGCTCTCACCCGGCAATCCTTCATCCTACCTCGTTCCCGTGCATAAGCTCGTACCAGCCCGTATACAGACTGCACACATATACCCGCGCCCCCCATGTAGGGCGATTTTACACAAGAGCCGCGAAATCCTCACTGTAGCACGTATAGTTGTGTGTTCCGGCTTCGGTCTTGCATTTATTTCTCGAGAATCGTAGCTTTGCGCGATCCCGCGGGGAATTTACTATCGACCCTTCGCTGCGCGAATACGCTCACCTCCTCCTCCACGCTCTTTCTTCTTTCTCTCGTGCAAGTCCGACACGCCATGAAAAAGATCATCCAATTTCTCATTCTTTCTTCTCCTCCTCCTGAGAAAGAGAGATATCCTTTTCGCCATACACGAAAAAGAGGAATGCCTCCCGATGCCGTAGACGTTTTCATTTTTCTTCGAGAATCCTTTCCTTTATTAAGGGTGCGAAGGGTTTATACCTGGAGAAGAGAAGGAAAAAAGAAAAGCGGTACAGGGAGTTAAATTTTTACGAACTGTTTGAGCAGGTCGGAATATAAAAGTGAAAATTTCTACTGGTTGACTTTGTCGATAAGAACTTTTATTGTGTAATTTGTCTTTGACGGGGAGACTGAAAAATTGAAACGTAATGTGTGACGGGATGTAGGTAGTCAATGGCGTCAGCTCTAATGAAAGCTCTTTTCAGGAGTGACAATTTTTCGTCTCTCAAAGAGAAAGATTTGTATGGATGAAAACTTTCTAACTCTATTTTTTCAGTCCGAGACCTTGAGTCCGAAATTATGTCTTTTAATGTCGTTGTGTGTGCATGTGATTCAAATATATATTTTTCGAACCATTTGATATTATTTATGAAATTTGACATACATTTCAAGCTCAACTTATTTTAGCACTTATTATCTATTTACATACTCTGTATCCATTGACTAGTTTATAATAAAAAAAGAGCATTGCTTAAATTAAAATAATTATCAGTTTATTAAATTATGGTTATAGACATCTATATTGCATCTTTGTTCAAAAATAAGAGTGACAATGAATTATGTCAGTAATAAGGTGCCACTTAATTATGTTCATCATTAACTTAAATGAAATAATCTCAAAGAAAATCTGGAGGAATGGAAAGATTTAAAATATTAATACTTAACTCTTACAACGTTAACGTATTTCATATCACATTTATTTTATATACAACCCCCATATTTTAGTTAAAGAAAATGTATTATTTATTTTTCAGGTCCTTCTCTTTCCCGAGGAAGGCTGGGCGAGGAGCGCGAGTAGTTCCTACTGGACGTTGACGCCATTCTGGTGGAGTCGAAGTCGCTGTAAAGTAGTGGAAGTCGCTGGCACGAGAAGGTATTGATACAAAGTTACTAACATTAGTACTTGGTACAAATCTTTCAATATATATGCATTTTATAGCAGTGCCTAAGATTTCTTAGTCTCCACGAATCTCGAAAACTAAAAAAACTTATTTGTTATTTGACAAAGCACCAAGGCAGTACTTTTTCTCTCTCTTAATGAGATTAAGAGAAATAATTTCAATAGGTATACAATTCAGACCAGTGCATAAAATTTACTATGTCCACTAACCGATTAAAAAGCTGAAATTACGTACTCATACTCTTTTAAAAGATTTTTTGGTCGATTATCGCATTATGCAAAATTAGTGCACTAGTTTAACTTTTTCCGAGTAGAGATATATTGTTATAACTTTTCGAATGCAGCAAAGTTGTTTGGTAAAAGTCATATTTACGACCATATTTCCCCTGCATTTTTAAATAGAAGCAAAAAGCTTATAAATATAGAGCATAATTATATACGAATATGCTCATTGTCTTTCTCTCAATGCATCATATTAAATTTACGATCTGCAACATTCATAATATCAAACCAGTGAAAATAATCGATGAAGAAGCAGTCTATATAAGTACCATACCCGATAAAAAAGCAAGATCGAACAAAAACGTGGTCGCAATCAAGTCAGAACATAGATGCACTTCCGTCCTCTCAATGTCAATGCTTTTTTTCCCGGCCCCCAATATCTTTCGATGTCTTAAAAACCATCCGATTTCTTTATACGAATTCCATCCTCGGCTGGTCCTCACAACCAGCCAACAGCTCATTCCGCAAGGCACGACCAACATCACCAGCGCTCATCTCGAGCTCACACACATACACTCGCTGTGTGTGCGCCGGAAATGTCGCGGAATTTCAGTCCTGCAGAGCGCGACCATAGGCATGAGACTCTATAGGTATATACAATAATAACGCGGCTCGCTGCTGGGATAATACGGCGTGTCTGCTAAACTAATGGGGTCGGACGCGAGCTGTGCACGGAAGTGCACCAGGAACATTTCCGCGTTCGGCTGGCCAAAGCCTCTACTCTCTAGCCCCACTGTACTCTCGAACTATGCATACAGCTGGTATTTCGTCGGCCCGCGCGTACTTTGTACACATTGTACGTGGCGCTAGAGCCTCGTACCCTTTTTACTTGCCGCCCGAGTATCAGCTCTTTGTTCTCCGCGGCGTCTTCTGCGAATTCTAGGTAGGGCGACTGTATGTCTCTTTGGTACGTGCTAGAGCTCGAGATGGCTGCAGTTCTAATTCTGTCGTGTGCGAGCATTGTGTCTCAGAGAGGTAAGAGAGATAATGTAAAAAGTGGGAAATTATGGTGGAAAAAATCGTGTGCTGTGTGGGAGTGTATTACTTTTATCCAGGGTGAATTTCGGGGGTAATGGATTCGTGTCAGTTGTCGTAGGAAGAATACTTTCGTGATTCTCTTTAGTACTTTCTTTTTCACTTTTTACAGGAAGAATTCTTGAAGAGCTATGTCATTTATAACGTTTTATATCAGTTGTGAGAGAAAATCCGATGAAGTGATATTTCATGCTAAAAGAAAGAGGACAAGCGCATAGGTGGATAACAAGTTTCATCAAAATAGCTGGCTGCTAGTATATATCCGGCTTAAATAGATTCATAGACCGAATATCGAATCGTGCAGCTAAAATATATTGTTGGATCTTTTCTTCGCTATCTTTATTCACGGAAAATGTGTAAAAATTCATCGCTGTTGAGGAATATAAAACATACGAGGAAAGATTATATCTTTCTAGTCAGATTATGTTGTGGCTGCGGGTTAACATTTTAATAAAAAAATGAGTTTAAATCTCATATATTTATTTTAAATTGAAAATTTTTTCATTATATCTGATTACAAAGTTACGAACATCAATAGTTAGTTTAAGTTCTGTGGAAGAAACAAATACACTGACAATAACCTATTCATATGTAATGCCTTGGCTCGTCAATTTTCCACTAAGATCACTCGATACTAAGATCACTCGATATCGCCAAGCGCCACAAATTCGCCTTTTTCCCCACCGAGAGAGAACAAAAAAGACGGCGTCGGCGGCGACGAACAAGAAAATCATCCGATAAAAGCGCGTATGCGTTTCATCCTCATTGTCTCTCCCTCGCTCCTTCACCTTCGCCCTCTTGTGTCTCTTTGTTCTCCCATCCACCTCTTCCTCCCGTCTTCATCTTCTTGTCTGTAAGCCATCTGCCACAGACGCGTACACACACACACACACATACTTGGCTTCGGTTTCAGTTTGCCAGCGCATAGCTGATTAGAATTTCCTTTCCTCATCACACACACACGCGGGCGCACGCGAGCACTCGAGAATGTCTCTCTCCTCTACGGAAAATAGGCTTTCCAGCACACCTGTAACGAGGTAATTGTCTCTCTGTCTCTCATCTCCTGTACACATATATTCTTGTACACGTAGAGATGCTCGACTGTCAAAGGGAAGCGTCTGGGCTCTGGAAGACACTTTCTTCTCCCTCTTCCTCTGTCTCTCTCTTCGTGTAAACGTACGAAGCGCGATTTCAAAGGAGCAGCCCGCATTGAGAGGGTAACGGAGGGAGAGGGAATGCGTGTCTTTTCTCATTTACGAGTGGGATTCCGTTTGCTCGAGACGATTGCGATCGCGGAAAGTATGTTCGAAGCTAAGGATTATAGGTGTGCAGAGTGGCGAGGTAGTGAGGAGAACAGAGAGAGAGAGAGAGAGAGAGAGAGAGAGACAGGGGGAGAGAGAGAGAGTTAGATGCTGGCTGTTTCCGGAAGCTTTGTACATACCAGCCCGTGTGAGCACGCCTTTATCTGCTGATGACGAGGCACAATGGTTGCTCTGGGGAAAACGGCTGATTTAGGCAATACTTTGGTTTTGTTTTCATTTACGAGCGACAAAGAGAGGAGTAGCGGCGGTTTTCGTAGTAAGTTATTTTATACCTTCAAATAGTTTATTATTCGAACTATGCTAGAGTTGCAATTTAAAAATGTATTTAAATAATATTAATCAATAATGTTAAAAGTCACAATATATATAATAGATTTTTAATGTAATAGATACATGAACAGCTCTTCTTGTATTTCAAATCACATTTTTTATCTAAATGACTTACTCCCTGACAACTGGCGGAGTGTAATAGACAATTTGAACGTTAAACTCTGCTAACTTTATAAATACCTAATCCCTCGCAAAACTACACGATTGCCCAAAACGCAAAGTTTCTTTTTGGGCACTCGAACTCCCAAATCCAATTCATGAACAAAACACCTTTCGCTCAAGCCACGCGCAAAAAGGAAGAGAAGCCGAACGTCTACTCGTATATAAAATACAGCAGCAACAATAGCAGCGGCGGCGGCGTACAAAGAAATAAAATTTCAATCACGGAGCTGCGCACACAACCCAATTCTTAACTTACTTTCATCTCGCTCGCGGAAATGTCTTTCCTTACACGCGCACACGACGCCGCCACGGAGAAAAGAGAATCTCTCCTCTTTCATTATGCGATAAAAGTTTGAACTCGTCCCTCTCTTTCTCTCTCTCTCGCTCTTTGGCAAGTAAAAAAAGGAAGGAAGCAGTAGCAGCAGCAGCAGCGGCGCATTTTGTCGAGTCAACGGCGCCGGCTAGTCGCGCGCGCGAGGAAGAGAGAAGGAGGGAGAGGGATTGATAAGAAATTCAAGCGGCTTGCTTATTCCCGTGAGCGTGACAAGAGTAAAAGGGGAAGCTCTCGTTCATCCCCTCTCCTCCACGGATGACCGTAAAAGTCGTTTTTATGGTCTCGCATGAAAGATATTCGAGTCTCGCGCATATTCAAAGCGAGCGAGCGGCTGGTAGTGCGCGCTGTGCCCTCGGGGCTCGGAATACTCGACGACGCGGAGAGCAGGGGCTGCAGGGGTGCTCGACCCTTTCGTCTGTGTTTACAGAAGTCATCTGTATCTATCGGACTTGCCTCCCTCTTCTCTGCCACCGCACCCGCGAGGGTTGACTCTGTGCATTGAGACCCGGGCTGCAGCTTTCGCTCCAGGAACCGCAGCCTTTCTTCATATCTCTCGGCTATGTGTGTCTGTGTGCTTGTCTCTGTGTGTGTGCGCGATTGAAAGGGATTTGCAAATTCCGTTGGAGGGGGGATTGGCCCGCGGGAATTTTCATGTATTCCGTTTAATTCGACCCTTTCTTCGATTTTATGCGTTGCGATTGTGCATGTACCCTTCTCCTCGGCTTTTGCATTATCCTGCTCTCCTGCTCTCTCCCTCTCTCTCTCTCTCTCTCTCCCTCTCTCTCCCTGCCTCTCTGGGGGTATAAAAGCTCGATTCGTCTCGTGCTCGTTAGAGTGGAATGGACCTGGCAGTTTTGGTTTTAAACGCTGAAGGGAAGGCTTGAGCTGTTGGCTGAGAGAGTTTATTTGCTACGGGACTTCGTGTGTATGTGTATGTATGTGTGTGTGTGTGCGATCGCGGCTTACTGAAACGTCAAGTGCCGTGGATTACAAGAGTTACGTCGGGATGATAAAGGAGGATGGATTATATCGCTGATCCTTTTATCGATTTTTTGGGATTTTTTTCGTGATTAGATCATACCTTTTACACTGGGCTTATTAATCGTGATTAATTAAATTTCCTGTAACTATGCTATTTTGTGAGTAGGTCTAGAAACTTTGGGTTTCTATTTAGCTCACTTCGTAAAAAGTTTTGTCTGGTGTGGGAAATTCACTTAAGGTCCTAAGATAAATCGATTTTAAATCTCGGATCAGATTATTTAGAATGCATGTCAGTATATCTGGATATAATTAAACCTACAGCTAGCAGTGCCAATTATTACATGTGTTCATTTCGCTTGCATACCATTCATTATAATATATATTGTTATTAAATAATGTAAATAAATATGAATGTGTTATTTTTTCGAAAAATTACGTTTCATGGTAACATTACGAGAAGTTTAAAATATAATCTGTATCACCAAAGTAGGTTTTTTTTTTATATTACATTAATGTTTATCGGAAAAGCATAAAAGTTGTGTTTAATTACATTAAATGAAAGAGCTCTTAAAAAAAAAAGATCTTTTTAATTGTCGCGGGAATTGTTTTAAAAAATATTTATCTTTAAGCTTTTTCAAAATTCCTTAGTAGTGAAAATCTATTTTTCTATTCATTTTTACATCTTCAACTTTACTCTGCTTAAAAAGAAGTAAATAGAGTGAAACAAAAATAAAAGTAACTATCCTATACCGAAGGGCTGAGCAATTACGAAGTCTATTTCTCTCTATATACATTCGAATGGAACATCACCGTCATCCTCGAAGCGATGTGTATCGACCCAGAGAGTCGTAGCCATTAAAAGGGAAAGGAAGAGAGGAGGCAAGAAGCAGGAGAAAGAGAGAAAGACAGAGAGAGAGAGAGAGAGAGAGAGAGAGAAAGAGAGAGCGAAAATGCAGCGGAAAAAGTTTTGAAAAACATTTTGTACAATCATAGTGCGACTTGCAATTCGCTGTCGCGAAAAGTGGAAAAGGCTCCTGCTTCCTCTACTGCCCGCTTCTCTTTCTCTCTCTTTATCTCGTTTAATTAAAAACGTCGCAAAAGTTTTTCGCAGCGAAGCTTTGAGTCCAAACTCAACTCTCTCGCTCTCTCTCTCTCTCTCTCTCTCTCTCTGCGTCATCATCTCTGCGTGAGTTTTCATTTCCGACCTAGTCTCGACGACTTATTGGTCGTCGTATAGTATACCTGGTGAACGGAACTTGAAAAATGAAAATAAAAAAATAACAGTGAAAACTTTAAGTTTAGTGGAACATTTGATGAAGTATCATCAACTGCTGGATAGTCCATTTCAATGTTTTGGTGTCATCGTAACTCGTGGTGGTTCACTTGCATATTTAGGACTCGAAAATTTTCATTTGTGCTATATAGATACGTCGATTATTCTAAGTTAAGTATGTAGGTTACAAAATTCAATTAGTACAAAGTTCAAAATTACTTTTCGCGTGTTTTCTACAGAGTTTAAGTAGTTGAATAATAATATCTTATTAAATAGTTCCTTTGTCGTTTTTATAATACAGCTGAGTAATGTAATAAACAGACGTTTAACAGTAAATCACGTTCAGAATTCATAAATTTTTTTCCGCATAATCTCGCATTTCGTAAGATGATGAATAATAGTGTGCGCACATATTCGCAAAGGTAAAATAAGGGCGCCATAATTTTTTATCGGTACAACAAGATTGAACATTTTTCTTCAGAAAATGCTCGTCTCCCTTAAAACAGAGACTAGAATTAAAAACGCAGGACTAAAAAAATCCATTATTCGTGGTAATAAAGCATCGCGGGTGTAAACATTTTTTACGTTTATCGGTCCTCACACCAAGACTCGCTTCATCGACGTCACCACGATTTTAAATCGCCGCGAGTCAACGGAAAAATGCATAAAAACCAACATCTGTCTCTGTATGTATGAATGTGTATGTGTGTGTGTGTGTGTGAGAGAGTCATGTACACGCTCGGGGAACATACGTTGTGCATGGATTAATTTTACGGCGCGTAATGCAGAGCGTCGCTTCGTTTAAAATTTTAATGAAAGGGAAGTCTCGTAAAAGCGCGTGGGGTAACCCCATTACCGCGTTGGCGAACTGCTGTGTGCCGTTGCTGCTGGCGAGGTTGCAGCGCGACTGTCCGCTCTTCTCGCATGAAATTAACCGTCGTGGAGAGAAAAAAGAGTGCTCTAACTATCTTCTCTCTCTCTCTCTCTCTCATGCGCGAACTGAGTGGAGGAGGTGGAGTTTTCGAGGGTTGCTGCGCTACTTGCTCGATTTGTAGTTGCGCGGAAGGACGAGCTTTTGATTGCGCGATGATTGGATGATCTATGGAGGAGAAAGGGTGCAGCCACGGTAGAAAAAAATTTGTTGGGTAACTTGTTTGGGGTTGGCTTGAATTTGCGGGGCGGTTCTTCGGACAAACGTGTTTTAATGCCATGCCTTCATATTGCGAGTCTTGTAAGTTAATCTCGACTGCTATGATTATGCCAACTTCACATTGAATTTGTGATTATAAGTGAAATTCCTTATTTTTATTACAATTTTAACTGTTTTTATTATTTATATTCAAGCTGTAATCATTCTGTCGGAAAATAAAGTGAACTCTGTTTACATTATAATTATCAAGTTAATGGTAAAAAATTAATTTTTTTCAAAAACAAACGAGTCATAAATTATTAGTACTTCTAAGTATAAGCAACGAATGCAGCCGCGGAAAAGCTCCACTTTGAGCGTTGAAATAATGCAGAATATAATCGTCGATGCCCATCGGTGCCATAGAGAAAGCACAAGCAAAAACGTAATTACAGCTCTTTAAAGGTATATCGCTCTCTGTATCTCTCTCCTTCGGACTTCCGTCAGAGCTTTTGTGAGCACAGAAGCCATTAGTACGATCGGTGGGGCGGAAAAAAAGGCGACGGAAGGAATGTCGCATCGACGCCGGCCTCACCCTTTGTGCTTGCTCTCCTTTTTCGACGATATAGTCGTCGTTGTCGTCTCCTTTTCCTCGACAGATGAGAAATGTATAAGCGATGCACAGTTGCGACGACCAGCGCTAGCTTGGAATTTAAGTCGTGCATTGCTCGCGCCTTGATTTGGAGTGGGCGGCAACTTTGACTTTTAATGATCGTTGAGAAATGAGCCTCCTCGAGAGCTTTCCAGAAGTGTAACTCAGCCGCTGTAAAGATTTCCTGCTGAACCTCCCTACACTTTGTGTTGGGCGCCTGTAGCTCAAAGGAGCTGTGCAGGCTTATTACTTGTACATAGACTTTTTAATGGTTCTGCACGATTTATCCTTTATTCAAAGTAGAGTAAGAGAAACCGGTTGGGAGTGCGTGAAAAAGTTATTCAGTAGAATGGGTAAGCGCTGCGTCAGACGTATAGTATTAAATATCCTCTCAAATTGAAAATACAGTTTTTCAATTGCACTCTTCTGATCATATCTCATCTTTATTATTATTTATTACTTTGCTTAAATTATCACTAACCTCGTATTAAATAATCATTTTATTAGAAGATTTAGTAGCTTCACTTATTAGTAGCACCTCAATGGTCAGCACTCGAAAGCAGAGTCGAGATCCTAAAATTAAGCTCTACGCTCGAAACTTCAGAGCCTCTGCAACGGGTTAAAACCAATCGTAGCTCTCTCTTCTTGACATTTGCTCTCCTCGCACGACAGACGCAGCTCGAAGCGACGGCGGTGACGCAAAAGTAGGTGTCTTTCGAATAGAATTTAAAAGTGCTTCACGTAACGCCGAGAGCGTAGAAAGAACTGGAGGATCTTTCTCTCTGTTCTTTTCCGGCTACGCCGCTCGAAGTTTCTCCTCAGCGCACAAGTGCGGGATGAAGCTTCGACTAGCCAAGACAGAGGAGAGAAAGTAGAGGTACACAAGGGTTTTTTCCTCCCGCACGTCTTTGTTTCGCCAAGTGACACGTTCATTTTGTTATACGTGGGTCGAGTGTATTTGCTCTATTTGCAGCTAATGATTCGAAAATGCTGGTTTTGTGAGCTTCGTTGGGGCTTATTCGTGTCGGGGCCTGACAAGTACCTGTGGGCTTATTGTCAAATGTGCGAAACTCTTTTGCCGTCGTATAAAAGATTTTCAACGTACAATAAAACTTATACAATCTACTTTTGAAAAATAGTTACTAATAGAACCATTGTGTGATACGATATCAAATTTCAAATGGAGTCTTTTTAGGCTAGAATTTCATAAAATTCAGATTTCAGGAGATATACCGGACGTTGCTTATTCCGTAACATGAGACTTTTCAATATTATATTATACTTCAAAGCCATGGTTTCAGTTAAAATTTGTTCAAATGAAAAAGGCAGCAAGTTAATTTTTTTTGCTAAAAATGTCTGAAATGGATAAATAACGAGCATATCCCAATGAACTGGCAAGAAAGAAAAACAATCGCTTTTATTTCAACTTCTTAATTTGATTATATTAATGCAATTTTCTCTGCCATTCATAAGACCACTTTGTCTGTTCATGAATTTTCATAAATATAACTGCATTCATTATGCTAAACTAATTAATATAGATTGCGAAACTTGTACGAAAATGTGGTCCAGAAAATAAATTGAATAATCTAATTTTGAGATTTTTATTTGTGTTCCAGGTACAGCACACAAGCTAAGATGGTAGACACCGGCACGGGTACACTCTACATTATCGGATCTTTCAAAAGAATGACCACAGACGCTGACTTCAAGGTGAGCGCTCAAATTATTTGCATGACGTTCATTACTTATTTTCTTGGACTTTCATGTTTGCCTAAAATTAATTTAAACAAGCTTCCATTGCGATCAAACAACGCTTTGACCTTGTTTGATTTAGTTTGCAATCTGCATGTAGCACATCCATTCCGCAACCATTGACATAACAATTTCCCAACATAAATATATAGCAGTGATAGGCGCTTATTACCGTTGCATTCTAAAGCAAACTGCTAAAAAGATGTCTATATAGCCATACGAGTCGCTATTGTAAAAAGATATCGCGTTTCAAATCGATATAAAACGCAGGTGCGCGCATCGATACCTAAAACTCGTTGCTCTCGACTCTCTATTCGCAACCCTTACACATGTATCCTCCACCAAGACTCTTTGCATAGGTTCCAACACCTCTCTTCGCGCACGCTTCTCTTATTTCCAATTCGAAACTCCCGGATAACGAGCGCACATTTTGCCTTTTTACTACAAAAAAAAAAGAAAAACAGAAGCACCCACAGATAAAATTTGCCTGAAAATACCCGAGCGTCCCTGTATGCATGTACACGTCGAAGAAAGCACGTAGAAAAGCTCCTCGTGCGTATAGTAGCAAATGAACGCTTATCTCTGCTCCTTTCTCCATTCGCTGGTGCGCTGTATACATAGGAGAGAGAGAGAGAGAGACGTATACTGCCGTAGGTCGTTAGTGAATTCTCCGCGCATTCGCGTATCGAGTAACGCGCTCTTACTACCTAACACTTTGCCGCGTACAGGCACTCCACACTCACACACTGACTACGGGCGACCCTTCACATATACACCGGCTATCGGGAGTCGAACTCTTCTTTCGTCTGCGAGCAGAAAAAAAAGCAGAGAGAGAGAGAGA